>JAGIQG010000003.1:919882-970758 GCA_024679065.1 Sphyrna mokarran
TACCTGTAGCTAACGACGACATGAAGATCAAAGCCAAAGGCTCTGCAATCTCCTCTCTAGCCTCCCAGAGAATCCTAGAGTAAATCCCATCTGGCCCAAGGGACTTATCAATTTTCATACCCTCAAGATTCGCTAACACCTCCTCCTTATGAACCTCAATCCTGCCCAGTCTACAACCTAGTATCGCAGTATTCTCCCCGACAACATTGTCTTTCTCCTGCGTGAATAATGACGAAAAATACTCATTCAGTGTCTCTCCTATCTCCTCAGGCTCCATGCACAACTTCCCACTGCTATCTCTGACTGGCCCTAATCTTGCCCTAACCAATCTTTTATTATTTATATACCTGTAAAAAGCTTTAGGATTCTCCTTAATCCTATCCGCCAAAGTCTTTTCGTGTCCTCTTCTAGCTCTTCTCAACTCCCTCTTTAGCTCCTCCCTGGCTGATTTATAGCTCTCTATTGCCCTAACTGAGCCTTCACGTCTCATCATTATATAAGCCTCCTTCTTCCTCTTCACCAGAGATACAACTTCCCTAGCACACCATGGTTCCCTCACTCGACCACTTCCTCCCTGCCTGGCAGGTACATATTCATTAAGGACATGCAGAAGTTGTTCCTTAAATATGCTCCACATTTCAGATGTCCCCAGCCCTTGCAATTTCCTGCTCCACCCTATGCATTCTAAATCTCTCCTAATAGCCTCATAATTACCTTTCCCCCAGCTATAACTACTGTTATTCGGTACGTGCCCATCCCTTTCCATCACTAAGGTAAACGTAACCGAATTGTGGTCACTATCACCAACCTCCAAGTCTAACACCTGGTCTGGTTCATTACCCAATACCAAATCCAATATAGCCTCACCTCTTGTTGGCCTATCTACATACTGAGTCATGAAACCTTCCTGCACACATTAAACAAAAACTGACCCCTCTAACGTACTTGAACTATAGCTTTTCCAATTGATATTAGAAAAGTTAAAGTCCCCCATTACAACTACCCTGTTACTTTCACACCTATCCAGGATCAACCTTGCAATCCCTTCCTCTACTTCTCTGGAACTTTTTGGAGGCCTATAAAAAACTCCCAACAGTGTGAGTTTTCTTGTTTCTAATCTCAGCCCACACTACCTCAGCAGACAAGTCCACATCAAATGTCTTTTCTGCCACCGTAATGCTGTCCTTAACTAACAATGCCACTCCTCCCCCTCTTCTACCACCACCTCTGCTCTGACTGAAACATCTGAACCCCGGAACCTGCAACAACCAGTCCTGCCCCTGCTCTATCCACATCTCTGAAATGGCCACAACATCGAAGTCCCAAGCACCAATCCAGGCTGCAAGTTCATCCACCTTATTGCGTATGCTCCTCGCATTAAAGTATACACACTTCAAACCACCCTCCCGTTTGCCACTATACTGCTGCAAACTAGAAACCTTATCCATGACCTCCCTATTCACATCCTCCTGTATACTGGCACAACAATTCAGGTTCCCATCCCCCCCCCCCCGCTCCTTCCCACAGACTCTCCTATCTATCCCCTTAACTAGGGAGTCCCCAATCACTAATCCAGATCTTTTCTTCCCCCTTCCCACCTGAGCATCAAAGACAGGCTCAACTCCCGAGATCTGTACTCCTTGGCTTACCCCGGTTGTGTCTACATCCCCAACAGCATCCAAAGCAGAGTACTTATTGCTTAGAGGAACAGCCTCAGGGGAACTGCACTGACTGCTTCTTACCCCTTCTAACAGTCACCCATGTATCACATTTGGGAGTAACTATCTCCCTGTAGCTTTTATCAACAGCCATCTCTGCTTCCCTAATAATTCTTAATTCCTCCAGTTCCAGCTCCAGGTCCCTAACACGGTCCTCGAGGAGGTGGAACTGGATGCACCTCTGGCAGGTGTAATCAGCTGGGACACTACCAGTGTCCCTCACCTCAAACATCCCACAGGAGGTACATCGCACTGCCTGCACTGCCATCCCTATTACTTCCTTTACCCAGAAACAAATATAAACTTAAACTTACTGTTCACACTCCTAGTCTCCTTTTTTTATTAGATTAGAGGAGGGGGGAGGGTTGGGATACTCTACACATGTAGAGTATCGGGATTCTTCACCTTCCCAATTTATGGAGGTCCAGGTGAAAAAAAAACTCCTGCACAGGCCTCCCTGTGACTACTTCCTGTTTCCGGTTTTAAGAGTTAAAAAAAAAACGGACACGATTTTGGAAAAAAAAAACACAGAAATTTACTCACCAGCTCTCCTCACACCAGCCGCTCCCAAGGAACAATAAGCAGAGAGTCCATCTGCTTCTTGAAGTCCATCTGCCACTTCTCCACCCAGTCTTGCATCCTGTCTATGTCCTGCTGCAACTTTTGGCATCCCTCCAGACCATCCACAACACCACTGATCTTTGTATCGTCGGCGAACTTGCTAACCCATCCCTCCACTTCCTCATCCAGGTCATTTATGAAAATGACAAACAGCAGGGGTCCCAGAACAGATCCCTGGGGCACTCCACTGGTTACCGACCTCCATGCAGAACAAGACCCATCCACAACCACTCTCTGCCTTCTGCCGGCAAGCCAGTTCTGGATCCATGAGGTCAAAGCCCCTTGGATCCCATGCCCTCTCACCTTCTCCAGAAGCCTTGCATGTGGGACCTTATCAAACGCCTTACTAAAGTCCATGTACACTATGTCCACCACTCTTCCTTCGTCAATGTGTTCAGTCACATTTTCGAAGAACTCAACCAGGCTCGTAAGGCATGACCTGCCCTTGACAAAACCATGCTGACTATTTCTAATCAGTCCAAACTTCTCCAAATGTTCATATATCTTATTCCTCAGAAGCTTCTCCATCAACTTACCAACCACTGAAGTCAAACTCACCGGTCGGTAATTTCCTGGACTATCCCTGTTCCCTTTCTTAAAGATAGGAACCACATCCGCAATCCTCCAATCCTCTGGAACCTCTCCCGTTTCCATGGACAACGCAAAGATCATCGCCAGGGGCTCTGCAACCCCTTCCTCACCTCCCACAATAACCTGGGGTACATCCCATCCGGTCCCAGCGACTTGTCTATCTTGGTAGAATTTAACAGGTCTAACACATCTTCTTTCCTAACATCCACATACTCAATCTTTTCCGTATGCCTCAAACCTGCAGTGCAATCTCCCAGTTCACTTTCCACCGTGAATACCGAGGCAAAGTTCTCGTTAAGCATCTCTGCCATTTCTTCCGGATTCACACAGACTTTTCCCCCTTCACCTTTTATAGGCCCTATCCCTTCTCTTCTCATCCTTTTACTTTTCACATATTTGTAGAAGGCCTTGGGATTCTCCTTAATCTTACCTGCCAAGGCTTCTCATGACCCCTTCTGGCTCTCCTAATTTCCTTTTTAAGTTCCCTTCTACACACCTTATACTCCTCTAGATCCCTAACATCCCCTAGCTCTCTGAACCTTTTATATACCATTTTTTTCTTCCTAACTAAGTTCACCACTACCTTCATGCACCACAGTTCCCGCGTCCTTCCAGAACCTCCTTGACTCCTCGGAACGTTGTCTTGCAGTGCCCTAGACAAACATTCCTTGAAAAACCGCCACTTTCCTTCTGTACTTTTCCCCAAGAACACCTCCTTCCAATTTATATGTCCAATTACCTGCCTGATGTTTTTATATTTCCCCTTACTCCAGACATACACCTTCCTAGCCTGCCTGATCCTATCTCTTTCCATCGCTATCATGAAAGAGATAGAATTATGATCCCCATTCCCAAGATGCTCACCTACCGTGAGATCCGACACCTGCCCTGGCTCATTAGCAAGCACCACGTCAAGTACAGCCTCTCCTCTCGTAGGCTTTTCCATGTACTGTGTCAGGAAACCTTCCTGAACACACCTAACAAACTCCACACCATCCAAACCCCTTATCCTTGGGATATTCCACAGAAAGGATATACTGGCACTGGAGGGGGTGCCGAGGAGATTCACTAGGTTGATTCCAGAGTTGAGAGGATTGGCTTATGAGGAGAGATTGAATAGACTGGGGCTAAAACATTGGAATTCAGAAGAATGAGGGGAGGTCTTATAAACATACAAGATTATGAACGGATTACATAAAATAGAAGCAGGGAAGATGTTTCCACTGGTGGGTGAAACTAGAACTAGAGGGCATAGCCTCAAAATAAAGGGGACCAGATTTAGGACTGAGTTGAGGAGGAACTCCTTCACACATTGGGTTGTGAACCTGTGGAATTCCCTGCCCAGTGAAGCAGTTAAGACTACCTCATTGAATGTTTTTAAGGCAAGGATAGATAAATTTTTGATCGATAAAGTGACTAAGGGTTATGATGAGTGGGCGGGTGAGTGGAGCTGAGTCCACAAAAAGGTCAGCCATGATCTTATTGAATGGCAGAGCAGGCTCGAGGGACCAGGTGGCCAACTCCTGCTCCTAGCTCTTATGTTCTTTGCCTGGACAACAACAAGACATACCTAAAGTATATTGGGATAAAGCTGGAATATACCTGGGTTATACTGTGGGAAGCACGGTGACACAGTGGATAGCACTGCTGCCTCGCGGCGCCAGGGACCTGGGTTCAATTCCAGCTTTGAGTCACTGTCTGTATGGAATTTGCCATTCTTCCTATGGCCACATGGGTTTCCTCCAGGTGCTCCGGTTTCCTCCTAAAGTCCAAAGATGTGCAGGTTGGGTTGGTTGGCCATGTTAAATTGCCCTTTAGTGCCAGGGAGATGAGTAGGGTAAATACATGGCGTTTATACATGGGGCCTGTGTGCGACTGTTGTCAGATTGTTGTCAATGGGCCAAATGGCTTCCTTCTGCAATGTACAAATTCTATGAATCAATATCTTCATATGTTCTGGGTATATCTCAGAACACTATTGCTACATCTGAAGATACCCTCGATATATCTGAGTTAACTGTGAATACATTTCAATATACCAAGTGTATACCGTAGGATATTCTGGTAAATCTCAGAATACAAATGGGGGAGGAGGAGTAAACTGAAGCTCACCGTCCATAATCAGTATCCTTGTGTTGCAAAGATTAGTAAGTGTCTTTCTCAGCTCTTGTCTGCATGGAATTAAATCGACTGGAATATCCCAAGGGTAAGGGGTTTGGATGGTGTGAAGTTTGTTAGGTGTGTTCAGGAAGGTTTCCTGACACAGTACGTGGAAAAGCGTACGAGAGGAGAGGCTGTACTTGACCTGGTGCTTGCTAATGAGCCAGGGCAGGTGTCGGATCTCACGGTAGGTGAGCATCTTGGGAATGGAGATCATAATTCTATCTCTTTCACGATAGCAATAGAAAGAGATAGGATCAGGCAGGCTAGGAAGGTGTATGTCTGGAGTAAGGGGAAATATGAAAACATTAGGCAGGTAATTGGATGCATAAACTGGAAGGAGGTGTTCTTGGGGAAGAGTACAGAAGGAAAGTGGCAGTTTTTCAAGGAATGTTTGTCTGGGGCACTGCAAGACAACGCCCCGAGGAGTCAAGGAGGTTCAAGTAGGACACGGGAACCGTGGTGCATGAAGGTAGTGGTGAACCTACTTAGGAAGAAAAAAATGGTATATAAAAGGTTCAGAGAGTTAGGGGATGTTAGGGATCTAGAAGAGTATAAGGTGTGTGGAAGGGAACTTAAAAAGGAAATTAGGAGAGCCAGAAGGGGTCATGAGAAGGCCTTGGCAGGTAAGATTAAGGAGAATCCCAAGGCCTTCTACAAATATGTGAAAAGTAAAAGGATGAGAAGAGAAGGGATAGGACCTATAAAAGGTGAAGGGGAAAAAGTCTGTGTGAATCCGGAAGAAATGGCAGAGGTGCTTAATGAGTACTTTGCCTCGGTATTCACGGTGGAAAGTGAACTGGGAGATTGCACTGCAGGAGCAGCTGCTGTGAGTCCTTGATAAGTATGTCCCTGTCAGGCAGGGAGGAAATGGTCGAGTAAGGGAGCCTTGGTGTACGAAAAGAGTTGATTTGCTGGTTAAGAAGAAAAAGGAGGCTTATGTCAGGATGAGGCTTGAAGGCTCAGTTAGTGCAATGGATAGCTATAGATTAGCCAGGAAGGAGGTAAAAAGTGAATTGAGGAGAGCTAAGAAGGGACACGAGAAGATGTTGGCTGATAGGATTAAGGAGAATCCTAAAGCTTTCTTTCGATATGTTAAGAATAGAAGATTGGTTAGGCAAGATTAGGGCCAGTCATAGACAGCAGTGGGAAGTTGTGCGTGGAGCCTGAAGAGATTGGTGAGGCACTGAATAAATATTTCTCTTCGGTATTCACGCAGAGTGCTGGAAATGTAGCTATGGAGAACACTGAGGTACAGGGTTGCAAATGGGGAAGTATTGTAGTAGATAGGGAGGATGTGTTAGAAATTCTCGAGGGTTTGAAGTTGGATAAGTCCCCTGGGCCGGACGGGATTTACCCTAGGATTATCTGGGAGGCAAGAGAGGAGATTGCAGAGCCTCTGGCTCTGATCTTCAGGTCCTCGTTGGTTACGGGTGTGGTTCCGGAGGACTGGATGATAGCGAATGTGGTCCCATTGTTCAAGAAGGGGAAGAGAGACCTTCCAGGGAATTATAGGCCAGTGAGTCTTACTTCTGTTGTGGGCAAAGTATTGGAGAGAATTATTAGGGATAGGATTTATAGTTATTTAGAGAGGAATGAATTGATTGGGGATAGTCAGCAGGGTTTTGTGAAGGGTAGGTCGTGCCTTACTAACCTCATTGAGTTTTTTGAAAAAGTGACCAAAGAGGTGGATGGGGGTAAGGCGGTTGATGTGGTATATATGGACTTTAGTAAGGCATTTGATAAGGTGGCCCATGGGAGACTTCTGCAGAAAATGCAGATGTATGGGATAGAGGGTGATTTAGCTAATTGGATTAGGAATTGGCTAGCAGATAGAAGACAGAGGGTGTTGGTTGATGGGAGATATTCATCGTGGAGTTCGGTGACAAGTGGTGTACCTCAGGGGTCTGTTTTGGGGCCCTGCTGTTTGTAATTTTTATAAATGATCTGGATGAGGGTATTGAGGGATGGATCAGTAAATTTGCAGATGACACTAAAGTCGGTGGAGTGGTAGAGAGTGAAGAGGGGTGTTATAGTTTACAGAGTGACTTGGACAAGTTGCAAGCTGGGCCGAGAGGTGGCAAATGGAGTTTAATGTGGAAAAGTGTGAGGTAATGCACTTTGGCAGGAACAATAAATGTGTAGAGTATAGGGCTAATGGTAGGGCTCTTAATAGTGTTGAGGAACAGAAGGATCTTGGTGGATGTGTCAATAGATCCCTGAAAGTAGGCAGTCAAGTGGATAAAGTTGTTAAGAAGGCATATGGAGTCTTAGCTTTATTGGTAGGGGGATTGAATTTAGGAGCCGCAGCATCATGTTGCAACTGTACAAAACTCTAGTGCGGCCGCACTTGGAGTATTGTGTGCAGTTCTGGTCCCCACATTATAAGAAAGATGTGGAGGCATTGGAGCGGGTACAGAGGAGGTTTACCAGGATGTTGCCTGGTATGGAGGGCAGGTCCTATGAAGAGAGATTGAAGGATTTGAGGTTGTTTTCGTTAGAAAGGAGGCGGCTAAGAGGGGATCTTATTGAAGCATATAAGCTGATTAGAGGTTTAGATAGGGTGGACAGTGATAGCCTTTTTCCTAGGATGGAGAAAGCTAGCACGAGGGGACACAGCTTTAAATTAAGGGGTATGAGTTATAGGACGGATATCAGAGGTAGGTTCTTTACTCAAAGAGTGATTAGGGAGTGGAATGCCCTGCATGCAGCTGTTGTAGATGCGCCAAGTTTGGTGGCGTTTAAGAGGTTAATTGATAAGTATATGGAAGAGAAGGGAATGGTTTAGTTGGAGGGGCATTGCTTTTTATTTTGGTCGGCACAACATCGAAGGCCGAAGGGCCTGTTCTGTGCTGTAATGTTCTATGTTCTATGTTCTATCTCCTCTGTACTTGTCCCCCAGCACCTTAAACCTGTGTCTTCTCGTAGCGACCATTTCAGCCCTGGGAAATAGCCTCTGAGAATCCACTCTATCTATTCCTATCAACATCTTATAAACCTCTATCAGGTCGCCTCTCAACCTTCGTCTCTCCAGGGAGAACAGTCCCAACTCCCTCAACCTATCTTCATAAGGCATGCCCCCCAATCCAGGCAACATCCTTATAAATCTCCTCTGCACCCTCTCAACAGCTTCCACATCCTTCCTATAGTGAGGCGACCAGAACTGCGCACAGTATTCCAAGTGGGGTCTGACAAGGGTCTTATTAAGTTGCAGCATTACCTCCCGACTCCTAAACTCAATTCCTCTATTAATGAAGGCCAATACACTATATGCCTTCTTGACCACATCCTCCATTTACGAGGCAGATTAGAGACCTATGGACCCGGACCCCAAGATCCTTCTGCTCCTCAACACTGCCAAGACTCCTACCCTTGATATTATACTGCTTCATCCCGTTGGTCCTGCCAAAATGGACCACCACACATTTATCTGCGTTGAAGTCCATCTGCTACTTCTCCACCCATTCTTGCATCCTATCTATTTATCCCTGAAAGTAAGCAGTCAAGTTGATAAGGTTGTTAAGAAGGCATACGGAGTCTTAGCTTTTATTGGTAGGGGGATTGATTTTCGGAGCCGCAATGTCATGTTGCAACTGTACAAAACTCTAGTGCGGCCGCACTTGGAGTATTGTGTGCAGTTCTGGTCCCCACATTATAAGACAGATGTGGAGGCATTGGAGAGGGTACAGAGGAGGTTTACCAGGATGTTGCCTGGTACGGAGGGCATGTCTTATGAGGAGAGGCTGAGGGATTTGAGGTTGTTTTCGTTAGAAAGGAGGCGGCTAAGAGGAGACCTTATCGAAACATATAAGATGATTAGAGGTTTAGAGAGGGTGGACAGTGATAGCCTTTTTCCTAGGATGGAGAAAGCTAGCACGAGGGGACACAGCTTTAAATTAAGGGGTGATAGTTATAGGACGGATATCAGAGGTAGGTTCTTTACCCAAAGGGTGGTTAGGGAGTGGAATGCCCTGCCTGCGCAGTTGTAGATGCGCCAAGTTTGGTGGCGTTTAAGAGGTTAGTTGATAAGTATATGGAAGAGAAGGGAATGGTTTGGTTTGGAGGGTCATTGCTTTTTTCATAATTGGTTGGTGCAACAGCGAAGGCCGAAGGGCCTGTTCTGCGCTGTAATGTTCTATGTTCTATGTTCTATCTATTCTCGCTGCAACTTCAGACATCCCTCCAGACTATCCATAACTTCACCAACCTTCGTATCGTCAGCGAACTTACTAACCCATCCCTCCACTTCCTCATCCAGGTCATTTATGAAAATGACAAACAGCAAGGGTCCTAGAACAGATCCCTGGGGCACTCCACTGGTGACCGACCTCCATGCAGAAAAAGACCCATCCACAACTATTCTCTGCCTTCTGCCGGCAAGCCAGTTCTGGATCCACAAGGACAAAGCCCCTTGGATCCCATGCCCTCTCACCTTCTCAAGAAGTCTTACATGGGGGACCTTATCAAACGCCTTGCTGAAATCCATGTAAACCAAGTCCACTGCTCTTTCTTCGTCAATGTGTTCAGTCACATTTTCGAAGAATTCAACTAGGCTCGTAAGGCACGACCTGCCCTTAAAGCCGTGTTGATTATTCCTCATCATATTGAATTTCTCTAAATGCTCATAAATCCTATCTCTCAGAATCCTCTCCATCAACTTACCGACCACTGAGGTCAGACTCACTGGTCAGTAATTCCCCGGGCTATCCCTGTTCCCCTTCTTGAAAATAGGCACCACATCCACAATCCTCCAATCTCCCTGAACCTCTCCCATCTCCATCGATGATGCAAAGATCATCACCAGGGGCTCTGCAATCGCTTCCCTCACCTCCCACAGTAACCTGGGGTACATCCCACCCGGACCCGGCCACTTAACTACCATGATGGAATTTAACAGTTCCAACACATCCTCTTTCTTAATGTCCACATACTCAATCTTTTCAGTTTGCCGCAATCCTGTAGTACAACCCCCCAGATCACTCTCCACTGTGAATACTGAGGCAAAGTACTTATTAAGCACCTCTGCCATTTCTTCTGGTTCCACACAGACTTTTCCCCCTTCACCTTTTATAGGTCCTATCCCTTCTCTTCTCATCCTTTTACTCTTCACATATTTGTAGAATGCCTTGGGATTCTCCTTAATCCTACCCACCAAAGCCTTCTCGTGACCCCTTCTGGCTCTAATTTCTTTTTAAGCTCCCTTCTATAAGTCTTATATGCCTCTAGATCCTTAACATCCTCTAGCTCCCTGAACCTGTTGTACAACTTTCTTTTCTTCCTAACTAGGTTCAGCACAACCTTTGTGTACCACGGTTCTCTTGACCTACCAAAACCTCCTTGTCTCACTGGAACGTTGTCTGGAACTCCAGACAAACATTCCTTGAAAATCCGCCACCTCCCTTCAGTACTTTTCCCCAAGAACACCTCCTTCCAGTTTACTCTTCCAATTTCCTGCCTAATGATTTCATATTTCCCCCTACTCCAGATAAACACCTTCCTATCCTGCCTGATCCTATCTCTTTCCAATGCTATCGTGAAGGAGATAGAATTATGATCATCATTCCCGAGATGCTCTCCTACCGTGAGATCCGACACCCGCCTTGGCTCATTAGCCAGCACCAGGTCAAGTACAGCCTCTCCTCTGGTCGGCTTATCCACGTACTGTGTCAGGAAACCCTCTTGAACACACTTAACAAACTCCTCACCATCCGAACCCCTTACCCTGGGGACATTCCAGTCGATGTTTGGGAAATTAAAGTCTCCCATCACGACAATTCTGTTATTTTTAGTTACAAGTAAGTTTACTTTAACACTACAATGAAGTAATTGTGAAAATCCCCCAGTTGCCACACTGTAGTGTTGTTTGTGTATACTGAGGGAGAATTTAGCATGGCCAACGTATCTCAGTCATGATGCTTGTTTGGAGAGCTTGTACAGGCACAGTGGTCCGAATGGTCTCCTTCTGCATTTGCATTTCTGTGATTCTGATAAAACAGAAAATTATTTTAAAACTCAGCAAGTTTGGCAGCATCTGTGGAATAGAAAATTGGATTAACTCGTGGATTCGAAACGTTAACTCTTTCGCTCTGCACAGATACTGCCAGACATGGTGAGCTTTTTCAGCATTTACTATCTTTACTATTGAAATTTCCAGAATGTTTTGACTTCAAGGAAACAGCAATATTACACTTGCAGGAGAATGCAATCCATCTGGTAAATTATGTAGAATGCAAATGTCCTGCAACTAGCTACAAGGGGAAACAGCAAATGTTTCACATTTCAGAAATGTGAAAACTACCATTGAAGGCCTGCAACATGAGGAGCCATTTTGCCCTCATTGAGACAGGCTGGGCATCTCCCAGAGTGTAATCTTTAAAGGCAGACAGATTATCAAACAAGAATCTTTGTGGCTATACATTCTTGAACAGTTTTCTTACTCTCAGATTCTACTTTCTCAGAAATGAAGCAGAGGAGACTGCAAGAGGAGAAGGTGGAAATGAAGGCACTGAAATGTCAGCTTTACAGTTGCACAACAAGGTTGCATCCAAGATTATTTCCCTCAGAAACAGCTGTCCCACAATATCGCTGTCACTTCGCTCCCTGAGAAACAAGCACAACATGAAATGCATCATGTGATCACAGGTGAGCTGCACATTCAGGAAGATTTGAGACTCTGTCAAAAAAAGCTGAGGGGGTCAGGGGGAGTGGTTTGTGGGGTGGAGCATTGAGGGGGCGGGTGATTCACACTGTCATCTTGAGGGGTGGGGCCTAAACATGCCAGTAAAGTTGCTGCACTGAGATTGGACGATTAGACCAAGAAATAACCCCCTCAACACCAAGGTCTCAGGGTCTGCCTCACCTCCCATTAACATAGCTGTTATTAGAGGGACATAACTGTAAGGTTCATAGTGGGAGATACAGGTGGGATGTCTGAGGTAGATCCTTCATTCAGAGAGTGGTTGGGGTGTGGAATAGACTGCCTGCAGTGATAGTAGATTCAGACACTTTAGTAACCTTCAAGCAGTTATTGGATAGGCACATGGGGCACTCCAGAATGATAGGGAGTGGGTTAGCTTGATCTTGGGATTGGACATAGCTTGACAGAACATTGAGGGACAAAGGGCCTGTACTGTGCTGTACTGTTCTATGATCTAACACCTACATCTCCCCATTCTCTTTGGCATGTTAGTGAAAATACAACCTGCTGGTAGTGGGGCCGTGCTTTTGCACTGGGGTCTTGTTATTCCAGAATCAACACAATTCCATGACAATTTGGCCCCGATGTAATTTCAGGGTTCAGCTAAGATGGGGAAATCAGAAACACAAAGGGACTCGGAGTCTTTGTTCAAAATTCTCTTACGGTTAACGTGCAGGTTCAGTCATAGAACATAGAACATTACAGCGCAGAACAGGCCCTTCGGCCTTCGATGTTGCACCGACCAATTAGGAAAAAGCAATGACCCTCTAACCTAAACCATTCCCTTTTCGTCCATATACTTATCAACTAACCTCTTAAAGGACACCAAACTTGGCGCATCTACAACTGACGCAGGCAGGGCATTCCATACCCTTACCACCCTTTGGGTAAAGAACCTACCTCTGATATCCGTCCTATAACTATCACCCCTTAATTTAAAGCTGTGTCCCCTCGGGCTAGCTTTCTCCATCCTAGGAAAAAGGCTATCACTGTCCACCCTATCTAAACCTCTAATCATCTTTATATGTTTCAATAAGGTCTCCTCTTAGCCGCATTCTTTCTAACGAAAACAACCTCAAATCTCTCAGCCTCTCTTCATAAGACCTGCCTTCCATACCAGGCAACATCCTGGTAAACCTCCTCCGTACCCTCTCCAATGCCTCCACATCTTTCTTATAATGCGGGGACCAGAACTGCACACAATACTCCAAGTGCGGCCGCACTAGAGTTTTGTACAGTTGCAACATGACGTGCGGCTCCGAAATTCAATCCCCCTACCAATAAAAGCTAAGACTCCATATGCCTTCTTAACAACCTTATCGACTTGATTGCCAACTTTCAGGGATCTATGCACATATACACCAAGACCCCTCTGTTCTTCAACACTATTAAGAGTCCTACCATTAGCCCTATACTCTACACATTTGTTATTCCTGCCAAAGTGAATTACCTCACACTTTTCCACATTAAACTCCATTTGCCACCTCTCGGCCCAGCTCTGCAACTTGTCCAAGTCTGTCTGCAAACTATAACACCCCTCTTCACTATCTACCACTCCACCGACTTTGGTGTCATCCGCAAATGTACTAATCCATCCTTCAATACCCTCATCCAGATCATTTATAAAAATTACAAACAGCAGGGGCCCCAAAACAGATCCCTGAGGTACTCCACTTGTAACCAAACTCCACGATGAGTTTCTTCCATCAACCACCACCCTCTGTCTTCTATCTGCTAGCCAATTCCTAATCTAATTAGCTAAATCACCCTCAATCCCATACATCTGCATTTTCTGCAGAAGCCTTCCATGGGCGACCTTATCGAACGCCTTACTGAAGTCCATATATACCACATCAACTGCCTTACCCCCCATCCAACATCAATTAGGAATGCAATGTTAGCTTTCATGTTGAGAGGGCTAGTATATAAGAGCAGGGATGGACTTCTGTGGCTGTATAAGGCTCTGATCAGACCCCATTTGGAGTATTGTGAATAGTTTTGGACCCTGTATCTAAGGAAGGATGTGCCAGCCTTGGAAAGGATCCAGACAGACAAACAAGAATGATCTCGGGAATGCAGACTTGTCATATGAGGAATGGTTGAAGACTCTGGGTCTGTATTCATTGACGTTTAGAAAGATGAAGGGGGGATTTTATTGAAACTTACAGGACACTGCGAGGCCTGGATAGAGTGGAACTGGAGAGGATGTTTCCACTAGTAGGAAAACCTAGAACCAGAGGGGACAACCTCAGGCTAAAGGGACAATCCTTTAAAATAGAGATGAGGAGGAATTTCTTAAACCAGAGATTGGTGAATCTGTGGAACTCTTTGCAGCAGAAGACTATGGAGGCCAGGTCATTGAGTGTCTTTAAGACTGAGATAGATAGGTTCTTGATTAATAAATGGATCAGGGGTTATGGGGAAAAGGCAGGAGAATGGGGATGAGAAAACTATCAGCCATGATTGAAGGTGGAGCAGACTCGATGGGCCAAATGGCCTAGTTCTATTCTTATATCTTATGATATTATGGGAAAAATGTCATCACTCAAAATGTTGTGAATCTTTGAAATTCTGTGCTCTAGAAGGCTGTAGATGCTGAGTTATTCGGGCTAAGATTGCTATGAGTTTGGAGTTTGTGGGAATCAAGTAACAAGGGGAGTGGATGAAAATATGGAGTTGAAGCAGACATCAGCAATGATTGTATTAAATGGTTTGATGGGCCAAATGATCCAATCATCTTATTTCTTTCTGTTCTTGTGTGTTTACCTTTTTATCTTTGCCTCTTAGGTTATTTTCCCTCTTACCTTGTATCACCATCCTGTTTCTTGTTTAATCCCTCCCTCCGTCCGTCCCATCATGGACCTGTCTCTGCATTCTTTCCTGCTTGCCCCACTTTCCCTCCTGCTGCAATTGTTTTAACTCTGTTCTATTTCTAACTTCTCCATATCCTGACAAGATAACGTCTCTCTCTCTCTCTCCACTAACACTGCCATTATGTTTTCTGGCATTTTCTTTCTGTCTAATTATTATTGAAGTCTCCATTGTCTCTTTTTATGAGCTGGTGAATATCTAGATGAACTTTTGGTAGAACAATTTACAACAGTTTGTCAGCCTTTGGCTCAACTTCTGCTCATTTCTCATTTCAGACATATTCAGGGTCAAACTCGACATTGGGAAATTGCTCTGATATTCATTCTGAACCACATGAAGCAGAGGAAGAAATCTAATTCTTATTATCAGAAAAACTGAGATCAATTTATTCAGTCTCTCATCACGAGACAACCCTGTCACCCCAGGGACCAATCAACTGAAGCGACACTGTAACAAACATAATGTAAGTATATCTTCCCTTAAATATGACTCAGTGCCCAATTTTTCTTTATCCTGTGCCTTGTGATGTTTTATAATGTTAACATCACCATCAAATCCCAATCAATACTAATCCCATTTACCAGTACTTGGTCCATAGCCTATTACACCTTAGCAGTTTAAGGGTTCATCCAGATTAGAATGAACGCTGGGCTGAGATTAGAAACAAGAAAGGAGAGGTCACCCTGTTGGGAGTTTTTTATAGGCCTCCAAAAAGTTCCAGAGAAGTAGAGGAAGGGATTGCAAAGTTGATCCTGGATAGGTGTGAAAGTAACAGGGTAGTTGTAATGGGGGACTTTAACTTTTCTAATATCGATTGGAAAAGCTATAGTTCAAGTACGTTAGAGGGGTCAGTTTTTGTTCAATGTGTGCAGGAAGGTTTCATGACTCAGTATGTAGATAGGCCAACAAGAGGTGAGGCTATATTGGATTTGGTACTGGGTAATGAACCAGACCAGGTGTTAGACTTGGAGGTGGGTGTGCACTTTGGTGATAGTGACCACAATTCGGTTACGTTTACCTTAGTGATGGAAAGGGATGGGCACATACCGAATAACAGTAGTTATAGCCTGGTATGGAGGGCAGGTCTTATGAGGAGAGGCTGAGGGATTTGAGGTTGTTTTCGTTAGAAAGGAGGCGGCTAAGAGGGGACCTAATCGAAACATATAAGATGATTAGAGGTTTAGATAGGGTGGACAGTGATAGCCTTTTTCCTAGGATGGAGAAAGCTAGCACGAGGGGACACAGCTTTAAATTAAGGGGTGATAGTTATAGGACGGATATCAGAGGTAGGTTCTTTACCCAAAGGGTGGTTCGGGAGTGGAATGCCCTGCCTGCAGCAGTTGTAGATGCGCCAAGTTTGGTGGCGTTTAAGAGGTTAGTTGATAAGTATATGGAAGAGAAGGAAAGGTTTATTTTGGAGGGGCATTGCTTTTTATATTGGTCGGCGCAACATCGAGGCCGAAGGGCTGTTCTGTGCTGTAATGTTCTATGTTCTATGTTCTATAGCTGGGGGAAAGGTAATTATGAGGCTATTAGGAGAGATTTAGGATGCATAGGGTGGAGCAGGAAATTGCAGGGGCTGGGGACATCTGAAATGTGGAGCATATTTAAGGAACAGCTTCTGCATGTCCTTAATGAATATGTACCTGCCAGGCAGGGAGGAAGTGGTCGAGTGAGGGAACCATGGTGTACTAGGGAAGTTGAATCTCTGGTGAAGAGGAAGAAGGAGGCTTATATAATGATGAGACGTGAAGGCTCAGTTAGGGCACTGGAGAGCTATAAATTAGCCAGGAAGGAGCTAAAGAGGGAGTTGAGAAGAGCTAGAAGAAGACACGAGAAGACTTTGGCGAATAGGATTAAGGAGAATCCTAAAGCTTTTTACAGGTATATAAATAATAAAAGATTGGTTAGGGCAAGATTAGGGCCAGTCAGAGATAGCAGTGGGAAGTTGTGCGTGGAGCCTGAGGAGATAGGAGAGACACTGAATGAGTATTTTTCGTCAGTATTCACGCAGGAGAAAGACAATGTTGTCGGGGAGAATACTGCGATACCAGGTTGTAGACTGGGCAGGATTGAGGTTCATAAGGAGGAGGTGTTAGCGAATCTTGAGGGTATGAAAATTGATAAGTCCCCTGGGCCAGATGGGATTTACCCTAGGATTCTCTGGGAGGCTAGAGAGGAGATTGCAGAGCCTTTGGCTTTGATCTTCATGTCGTCGTTAGCTACAGGTATAGTGCCGGAAGACTGGAGGATGGCAAATGTTGTCCCTTTGTTCAAAAAGGGGAGTAGGGACCATCCTGGAAATTATAGACCGGTGAGCCTGACTTCTGTTGTGGGCAAAGTCTTGGAAAGAATTATAAGGGATAGGATTTATAAGCATCTAGAGAGAAATAAATTGATTAGGGATAGTCAGCACGGTTTTGTGAAGGGTAGGTCGTGCCTCACAAACCTTATTGAGTTTTTTGAGGAGGTGACCAAAGAGGTAGATAAGGGTAAGGCAGTTGATGTAGTGTATATGGATTTTAGCAAAGCGTTTGATAAGGTTCCCCATGGTAGGCTACTGCAGAAAGTGCAGATGCATGGGATTGAAGGTGATTTAGCAGTTTGGATTAGGAATTGGCTAGCTGATAGAAGACAGAGGGTGGTGGTTGATGGGAAATATTCAACCTGGAGTGCAGTTACAAGTGGTGTACCTCAAGGATCTGTTTTAGGGCCACTGCTGTTTGTCATTTTTATAAATGACCTAGATGAGGGTGTAGAGGGTTGGATTAGTAAATTTGCTGACGATACCAAAGTGGGGGGAGTTGTAGACAGCGAGGATGGATGTTACAGTTTGCAGAGGGACATAGATAGGTTGCAGAGCTGGGCCGTGAGGTGGCAAATGGAATTCAATACGGATAAGTGTGAGGTGATTCACTTTGGTAGGAATAACAGGCATATGAAATATAGGGCTAATGGAAGGACCCTTAATAGTGTTGTCGAGCAGAGGGATCTTGGGGTACAAGTACATAGCTCTTTGAAAGTTGGCACCCAGGTTGATAAAGTTGTTAAGAAGGCGTACGGTGTGTTAGCTTTTATTGGTAGAGGGATTGAATTTAGGAGCCGTGAGGTTATGTTACAACTGTACAAAACTCTGGTGCGGCCGCACTTGGAGTATTGCATACAGTTCTGGTCGCCGCATTATAAGAAAGATGTGGAAGCATTGGAAAGGGTGCAGAGGAGGTTTACCAGGATGTTGCCTGGTATGGTGGGAAGGCCTTATGAGGAAAGGCTGAGGGACCTGAGGTTATTTTCATTAGAGAGAAGAAGGTTACGCAGTGACCTAATTGAGGCATATAAGATGATCAAAGGACTGGATAGGGTGGATAGTGAGAGCCTTTTTCCTCGGATGGGGATGACCAACACAAGGGGACATAACTTTACATTAAGAGGTGGTAGTTATAGGACGACTGTCAGAGGCAGGTTCTTTACACAGAGGGTGGTGAGAGCGTGGAATGCCCTGCCTGCAGCCGTTGTGACTCGCCTACTTTAGAACATAGAACATAGAACATAGAACATTACAGCACAGAACAGGCCCTTCGGCCTTCGATGTTCGCTGACCAATATAAAAAGCAATGACCCTCCAAACTAAACCATTCCCTTCTCTTCCATATACTTATCAACTAACCTCTTAAACGCCACCAAACTTGGCGCATCTACAACTGCCGCAGGCAGGGCATTCCACTCCCAAACCACCCTTTGGGTAAATACTTTGGGGGCATTCAAATGGTCGGTGGATAGGCATATGGATGATATTGGAATAGTTTAGGTTAGAGGGTCCGCTGGCTGGCGCAACATCGAGGGTGAAGGGCCTGTACTGCGCTATAATGTTCTATGTTCTATGTTCTATGTTAGATGTTATCCTATCCATGCCTCTCATTATTTTCCATACCTCTATCAGATTCTACCTCAGCCTCCTCTGCTCCAAGGAAAACAAACCCTGCCCATTCAATCCCTCCTCAAGGCTGAAACTTTCCATTCCAGCCAACATCCGAGTGAATCTCCTCCACATCCTCTTCAGTGTCCTTCCGAGAGTGTACTGACCAAAACAGAATTCAATATTTCATCTGTGGCAACCAGTGTTTTACAGAATTGTCCAATATCTTTGTGCCCCTATGTTCTATTCCCTAGCTAATCATAGAATCCCTACAGTGCAGAAAGAGGTCATTCGGCCCATCGACGCTGCACTGACAATAATCACACTCAGGCCATATCCCTAAAACCCTGTATATTTACTCTATTGGTCCCCCAAAACTAAGGGGCAATTTTGCATGGCCAATCCACCTACTATGCACATTTTTGTAGTATGGGAAGAAACTGGACACTTGGCGGAAACCCTCACAGACACGAGGACAATGGGCAAATTCCGCACAATCGCCCAAAACTGGAATTGAATCCAGGTTCCTGGTGCTGTGAGGCAACAGTGCTAATCAGTGTAAGAGAGATAGGTGTCTGGAATACACTGCCAGGGATGGTAGTGCAGGCAGATACAATAGGGAGGTTTAAGGGGCATTTAGATAAGCACATGAATATGCAAGGGATAGAGAGATATGGAGCATGGGAAGAGGGATCAATTTAATTTGACGTCATGTTTGGCACAGCATTGTGGACCTAAGTGCATGTTCCTATATTGTACTATTCTTTGTTCTATGTTCTATATCTGCTTCATCACCCGACCTTTCTATGTTCCCAACTTCAGGGATCTTTGTCCCGTTGCTCTTCAATACTCCTGAGGGACCTACTGTTCATTGTGTATATTCTACCCTTATGAAGCACCCAAAACTGCAACATCTCACACTTTTCAGGATTAAATTCCATTGACCATCGCTCTGTCCAATTTATTAGCTGATCACTTTTTTTATTCATTCATGGGACCTGGGCAATGCTGGCTGCCCAGCATTTATTGCCCATCCCTGGTTGCCCAAGGGCAGTTGAGAGTCAACCACATTTTGGCCCTGGAGTCACATGTAGGCAGAGCATGTAACATCTGAATTAGGAGCAGAAGTCAGCAAATTCAGCCCTTCGAGCCTGCTCTGCCATTCGATCAGATCATGGCTAAACTCTCTCTGGTCTCAAATCCACCTCCCCACCTGCTCCCCATTGCCCTTTATCCTTTTTTAATTAGAAATGTGCGTATCACCTTCTTGAAACCATTCAATGATTCAGGCTCCACTGCGTTCTGGGGACAGCGAGTCCCACAAGTTCACCACTCTCTGCAAGAAGTAGTTTCTCCTCATCTCAGTTTTAAACCTACTGCATTTCAATCTATACCTGTGACCTTTTGTTCGAGATTACGTTAGAGTTTTCATTAGAAAGGAGGCGGCTAAGAGGGGATCTTATTGAAGCATATAAGATGATTAGAGGTTTAGATAGGGTGGACAGTGATAGCCTTTTTCCTAGGATGGAGAATGCTAGCACGAGGGGACACAGCTTTCAATTAAGGGGTATGAGTTATAGGACGGATATCAGAGGTAGGTTCTTTACTCAAAGAGTGATTAGGGAGTGGAATGCCCTGCCTCCAGCTGTTGTAGATGCGCCAAGTTTGGTGGCGTTTAAGAGGTTAGTTGATAAGTATATGGAAGAGAAGGGAATGATTTAGTTAGGGGGGGGCATTGCTTTTTATTTTGGTCGGCACAACATCGAAGGCCGAAGGGCCTGTTCTGTGCTGTATTGTTCTATGTTCTATGTTCTATTACCCCATAAGAGGAAACATTTAGTGTACATTTACTTTATTAATCCTGTATCAATATATTCCTCCATCAGATTCTCCCTCATCCTTCTAAATTCCAGCAAGTATAAACCCAAACTGTTTAATCTTTCCTTGTATTTCAACCCGACAAGAACAACTTATTTCCTTCCCTAAAGGATATTAGTGGACCATTTGCTTTTTCTGACAATTGACAATGGTTTCATGATCTTCAGTAGATTCTTAATTCCAGATATTTTTTGTTGAATTCAAATTCCACCATCTGCTGTGGTGGGATTTGAACCGAGGTCCCCAGAACATTAGTTGAATTTCTGGATTAATAATCCAGAAGTAAACATTGCCTCGATTCTCTCTCCACAGGTGTTGTCAGATCTGCTGAGATTTTTCAGCATTTTCTGTTTTTGTTTCAGATTCCAGTCTCTGCAGAATTTTGCTTTTTTTTAACGAATCTGAAGAATGGAGGAGGTGTCCACGTTCTGTCTCTGTTGTAGCCGAGCCAAGTGAGCACATCAGACTCTCCATGGGAAGGACAATAGTTGCTCTGGAAATCCAGATTGCTGCCTGACCTACACACCATCGCTTTAGCCAGGTGTGTGTCCCAGCAGTGGCTAAGTGAGATGGGGTGGGCTAGCTCAGCCTCCCCTTGGGTATTACTTCTCCTCAAGAAGTCAGGGAAAGGCCCTCAAGCACCTAAAGGGAGGAGGGCCAGCAGCCAGTCACCCAATGGCACGCACACAGCACACAGTGTCCTGCTGCTCCAAATGCCCTCTGCCTGTCACCCCATCAACTCCAGTAGGTCAGGCCGAGGGGGCTACACCTCCCCCAGAGCAGGAGACCTTTTCACACCACGGCCATCTGGACCTCAGGCCAGCAGATGATGCCTGCCAAAGTCATAGAAACATAGAAAATAGGAGCATGTCAAGGCCATTTAGTCTTTCAGCCTGTGCCATCATTAACCCTGAACTCAGGCAACAAAGCATCAGCAGGCTGTCTCTATCTCTGCTGTGGATCATCTCGGGGTACAGGTTCATAGCTCCTTGAAAGTAGAATCACAGGTAGACAGAGTGGTGAAGAAGGAATTCAGCATACTTGGTTTCATTGGTCAGAACATTGAATACAGGAGTTGGAATGTCTTGTTGAAGTTGTACAAGGTATTGGTAAGGCCACACTTGGAATACTGTGTGCAATTCTGGTTATTCCTATTATAGAAAGGATATTATTAAACTAGAAAGAGTTCAGAAAAGATTTTCTAGGATGCTACCGGGACTTGATGGATTAACATAGAATATAGAACAATACAGCACAAACAGGCCCTTTGGCCCACAAGTTGCGCCAATCACATCTATATCTATCAATCCATAGACCTATCTATAACCCCCTATCCCATTAGTTCCCATATACTCATCCAGAAGTCTCTTAAAAGACCCCAGCGAGTTTGCCTCTAAAGTTAAGTTATAAGAAGAGGCTGGAAAGAGTTGGATTTTTTTCTCTGGAGTGTAGGAGGCTGAGGAGTGATCTTATAGAGATCTATAAAATAATGAGGGGCACATATCAATTAGATAGTCAATATCTTTTCCCAAAGATAGGGGAATCTGAACCAGAGAGCATAGGTTTAAGGTGAAAGAGGAGAGATACAAAAGTGTCAAGAGGATCAATTTTTTTCACACAGAGGATGGTGAGTGTCTGGAACAACCTGCCAGAGGTAATAATAGAGACAAGTAAAATTTTGTCTTTTAAAAAGCATTTAGATAGTTACATGGGTATGATGAATATAGAGGGATATGGGCCAAATGTTTGTGGCATTTACTATCAGATAAACCTGTTGGACTTTAACCTGCTGTTGTGAGACTTTTTACTAGTGGTGTTCCACAGGGCTCTGTACTGGGATCTCTACTGTTCGTGATATATATATAAATGATTTGGAAGAAGGTGTAGTTGGTGTGATCAGTAAGTTTGCGGACAACACAAAGATTGCTGGAGTTGCGGATAGTGATGAACTCTGTCAGAGAATACAGCAAGATATAGATAGGCTGGAAAATTGGGTGGAGAAGTGGCAGATGCAATTTAATTCATATAAATGCGAAGTGATGCATTTTGGTAGAACTAATGTAGGGGGGAGTTATACAAAAATGGCAGAACCATCAGGAGTATAGACATAGAGAGGGATCCTTAGAGGTGGCAGCACAGGTAGAAAAGGTGGTGAAGAAGGCATGTGGCTTGCTTGCCTTTATTGGACAGGGCATAGAATATAAAATGTTGCATATGATGTTGCAGCTAAATAGAATGTTGGTTCAGCCATACTTGGAATACTGCATCCAGTTCTAGTTGCCATACTACCAGAAAGACGTGGAGGCTTTGGAGAGAATGCAGAGAAGGTTTACCAGGATGTTGCCTGATATGGAGGGACTAGCCATGAGGTGGGATTGAGTAAACTATGATTGTTCTCCCTGGAAAGACAGAGGTTGAAGGCTGACCTAATAGAAGTTCATAAAATTATGAGGGGCATAGATCGGGTGAACAGTGGGAAGCTTTTTCCCAGGTCACAAATGACAAACACAAGGGGTCACAAATTCAAGGTAAAGGAGAACAAGGTTCTATATGGATATGCGGGGAATGTATTTTACACCAAAGGTGGTGGGAGCCTGGAATGCATTACCAAGCAAGGTGATTGAGGCAGACACACTAGGATCATTTAAGACTTATCTAGATTGCCACATGAACAGACTAGGAATAAAGGGATACAAACGGATGGTGTAGTTGAGAACACATGATCGATGCAGACTTGGAGGGCCAAAGGGCTTGTTCCTGTGCTGTATTGTTCTTTGTTCTGCCAGTCAGCCAATCCTCTATCCATGCCAGGATCTTACCTTTAACACCATAGGCACTTATTTAACTATTTCCTATGCGGCACCTTGTCAATGGCCTTCTGGAAATCTAAATAAATCATGTCCACTGGTTCTCCTTTATCTAACTTCCCTGTTACCCCCTCAAAGAACTCTAATAGACTTGTCAGAAATGACCTCCCCTTGACAAAGCCCATGCTGACTCAGTCCTACTTTATCATGCACTTCCAAGTACTCTGCATTCTCATCTTTAATAATGGACTCTAAAATCTTGCCAATGACCGAAATCAGGCTAATCAGCCTATAATTTCCATCTGCTGGCTGCCTCTCTTCTTAAACAGCGGTGTTACATTGGCTACTTTCCAGTCCTCTGTGACCTTCTCTGCCTCCAATGATTCCTGAAAGATCATCACCAATGCCTCCAGAATTTCCTCAACTATCCCACATGGGAACCTCGAGGTGGTGGCGTGGGCTCGTTGGGCCGAAGGGCCTGTTTCCCATGCTGTTTTGTTCTTTGTTCTTTGTTCTTTGTATCTCTTTTAGAACCCGTGGATGTAATCCATCTGGTCCAGGTGATTTATCCACCTTCAGATCTTTCAGTTTCCCCAGAACCTTCTCCTTAGTGATGGCTGCTACACTCCCCTGTGCCCCGTGACTCTCCTGGAGCTCTGGCATCCCACTGGAGTCTTCCACCGTGAAGACTGATGTAAAGTAACTGTTCAGTTCCTCTGCCATTGCTTTGTTTCCTATTATTACTTCTCCAGCCTCATTTTCTAATGGTCCAATGTCTATTTTTGCCTCTTATCTTTTATATATTGAAAACAACTCTTCCTATCTTCTTTTATATTACTGGCTTACACTCATATTTCATCTTCACCACCACCTCCCACCCCACACCCCCTCCCCATTGCTTTCTCAGTTGTTCTCAGCTCACTTTTAAAGGCTTCCCAATCCTCTGACTTCCACTAATGCTTGACACTTTGTCTGCTTTATCTTTTGTTTTTATGCTGTCTCTGATTTCCCTTGTCAGCCATGGATTCCTTGTCCTCCCCTTAGCTCATTTCCTCCTCCTTGGGATGAATTTCTATTGTGCCTTCTGAATAACCCCATAAACTCTTGCTATTGCTGTTCCACTGTCTTCCCTGCTAGCCTCCTTTCCAATCAATTCTGGCCAGATTTTCACTCAATCTGATTTGTAAATCACCTTTAGTTCCTCATCAGCCTTATGACCTAAGACGGTTCCTATGCCTGGCCTAACTCTTGCACCTCAGGCAAACATTATTAAATGTTTCTGATGAATTACATAATAAAAGCATGCTCCTACTAAATCCTGCTCTGTGACAACAACGTGAATATAACTTACATTCTGTTGAGTAACAAGTCACAGTGCCCTTATGTCTAGTTGCATCTTTGAGTTAGTAGAAAGATGAGCCTTTCCAACTGTCATTTGGAGTGATGTTGCCATCCAGATGTAAGCCAGCATAATTAAGGATCCCACACACCCCGGAAATTCTCTCTCCCGTCTCCATCCATTGGGAAAAAGATACAAAAGTCTGAGATCACATACCAGCCAATTCAGGGACAGTTTCTTCCTTGCTACCATCAGATTTTTGAATGGACTTACCTTGCATTAAGTTGATCTTTCTGTACACCCTAGCTATGAATGTAACAGAATGTACATTCTGCACTTTCTCTTTTCCTTCTCAATGAACAGTATGCTTTGTCTGTGTGGTGCGCAAGGAATAATGCTTTTCACTGTACGTCATGTTGCAACTGTACAAAACTCTGGTGCGGCCGCACTTGGAGTATTGTGTACAGTTCTGGTCCCCGCATTATAAGAAAGATGTGGAGGCATTGGAGAGGGTACAGAGGAGTTTACCAGGATGTTGCCTGGTATGGAGGGCAGGTCTTATGAAGAGAGGCTGAGGGATTTGAGGTTGTTTGTGTTAGAAAGAAGGCGGCTAAGAGGAGACCTTATTGAAACATATAAGATGATTAGAGGTTTAGATAGGGTGGACAGTGATAGCCTTTTTCCTAGGATGGAGAAAGCTAGCACGAGGGGACACAGCTTTAAATTAAGGGGGGATAGTTATAGGACGGATAGCAGAGGTAGGTTCTTTACCCAAAGGGTGGTTCGGGAGTGGAATGCCCTGCCTGCAGCAGTTGTAGATGCGCCAAGTTTGGTGGCGTTTAAGAGGTTAGTTGATAAGTTTATGGATGAAAAGGGAATGGTTTAGGTTAGAGGGTCATTGCTTTTTGTTAATTGGTCGGCGCAACATCGAGGGCCGAAGGGCCTGTTCTGCGCTGTAATGTTTTATGTTCTATGTTCTACGTTTATGTAACAATAAAAAAAATCAGAAAGAGGCTGCTGCTTTTTGAGATAGTTAAGAGATAAACATTGATTGTTTTTCCTGTTGGAGCCAGTTTGCCAAGTTATTACCATGTACTTTTACCATTCATTCATGTGGTGTGACTGTCATTGGCTGGCCAGCATTTATTGCCCATTCCTCGTAGCCCTTGAGAAGGCGGTGGTCAGCTGTCTTCTTGAAGTCCAGATGGAATAGGTTCACCCACATGCTGTTAGAGAGGGGTTTTACAGGAACTTGATCCATTGACAGTGAAGTCATGGCTGATATATTCCCAAGTCAGGATGGTATTGGCAGGAGTTCATTCATGTATGGCAATGGCATTTCAGCTTCTTGAAAGATGCCATGATGACTGAATCGTAATTGGAAGACTGCACTCTGTATAGTTACTGAAGGATGTCTAATAGTGTTTATTCCATTCTACAGAGACAACACACTCCCTGGGTTACTGTAGTCTCCAAGATGCCTCCATTGTTGGTGTGAAGGCAATTTGTACTGTCTTCTTGATCATTAGGTGGTCATTATGTGATAGGTTGATGAAGGTTTTATTATGTCCCCAGCATCGAAGCAGGATCACAATTTCGATTCTGAAATCCTGCCTCCCCCCATCCCCTCTGTCTGTTTCCACTCCCTTATTTCCTGCTTCTGTCCCTTCCAGCCATTGCCATATCCCTCTCCCAGCTCTGCTCTCGTATGTCCTCCCCTGTCAGATTTCTCACACCACTCGTCCTGCTCCCTGTTGGTGAAGTTGGTGAACATTCTGGTGATAGTGACCACAATTCGGTTACGTTCACCTTAGTGATGGATAGGGATAGGCATGAAGCTGGGGGCAGTAGTTATAGCTGTAGGAAGGGTAATTATGAGGCCATAAGGAGACAATTAGGGTGCATAGGTTGGACTAGGAAACTACAGGGACTGGGAACATCTGAAATGTGGAGCTTATTCAAGGAGCAGCTGCTGCGAGTCCTTGATAAGTATGTCTCTGTCAGGCGAGGAGGAAATGGTCGAGTAAGGGAACCTTGGTGTACAAAAAAAGTTGATTCGCTGGTTAAAAGGAAAAAGGAGGCTTATGTCAGGATGAGGCTTGAAGGCTCAGTTAGTGCAATGGATAGCTATAGATTAGCCAGGAGGGAGCTAAAGTGTGAGTTGAGGAGAGCTAAGAGGGGACACGAGAAGACTTTGGCTGATAGGATTAAGGAGAATCCAAAAGCTTTCTTTAGATATGTTAAGAATAGAAGATTGGTTAGGACAAGATTAGGGCCAGTCATAGACAGCAGTGGGAAGTTGTGCGTGGAGCCTGAAGAGATTGGTGAGGCACTGAATAAATAGTTCTCTTCGGTATTCACGCAGAGTGCTGGAAATGTAGCTATGGAGAACACTGAGGTACAGGGTTGCAAATTGGGAAGTATTGTAGTAGATAGGGAGGATGTGTTAGAAATTCTCGAGGGTTTGAAGTTGGATAAGTCCCCTGGGCCGGACGGGATTTACCCTAGGCTTCTCTGGGAGGCAGGAGAGGAGATTGCAGAGCCTCTGGCTCTGATCTTCAGGTCGTCGTTGGTTACGGGTATAGTTCCGGAAGACTGGAGGATAGCGAATGTGGTCCCGTTGTTCAAGAAGGGGAAGAGAGACTTTCCAGAGAATTATCGGCCAGTGAGTATTACTTCTGTTCTGGGTAAAGTATTGGAGGGAATTATTAGGGATAGGATTTATAGTTATTTAGAGAGAAATGAATTGATTGGGGATAGTCAGCATGGTTTTATGAAGGGTAGGTTGCGCCTTACTAACCTTATTGAGTTTTTTGAAAAAGTGACCAAAGAGATGGATGGGGGTAAGGCGGTTGATGTGGTATATATGGACTTTAGTAAGGCGTTCGATAAGGTGTCCCATGGAAGGCTTCTGCAGAAAATGCAGATCTATGGGATAGAGAGTGATTTAGCTAATTGGATTAGGAATTGGCTAGCGGATAGAAGACAGAGGGTGGTGGTTGATGGGAGATATTCATCGTGGAGTTCGGTTACAAGTGGTGTACCTCAGGGGTCTGTTTTGGGGGCCCTGCTGTTTGTAATTTTTATAAATGATCTGGATGAGGGTATTGAAGGATGGATTAGTAAATTTGCAGATGACACTAAAGTCGGTGGAGTGTAGATAGTGAAGAGGGGTGTTATAGTTTGCAGAGAGACTTGGACAAGTTGCAGAGCTGGGCTGAGATGTGGCAAATGGAGTTTAATGTGGAAAAGTGTGAGGTAATGCACTTTGGCAGGAATAATAAATGTGTAGAGTATAGGGCTAATGGTAGGATTCTTAATAGTGTTGATGAACAGAGGGATCTTGGTGTACTTGTGCATAGATCCTTGAAAGTAGGCAGTCAAGTTGATAAGGTTGTTAAGAAGGCATATGGAGTCTTAGCTTTTATTGGTAGGGGGATTGAATTTCGGAGCCGCAACGTCATGTTGCAACTGTACAAAACTCTAGTGCGGCCGCACTTGGCGTATTGTGTGCAGTTCTGGTCCCCACATTATAAGAAAGATGTGGAGGCATTGGAGAGGGTACAGAGGAGGTTTACCAGGAGGTTGCCTGGTATGGAGGGCAGGTCTTATGAAGAGAGGCTGAGGGATTTGAGGTTGTTTTCGTTAGAAAGAAGGCGGCTAACAGGAGACCTTATTGAAACATATAAGATGATTAGAGGTTTAGATAGGGTGGACAGTGATAGACTTTTTCCTAGGATGGAGAAAGCTAGCACGAGGGGACACAGCTTTAAATTAAGGGGTGATAGTTATAGGACGGATATCAGAGGTAGGTTCTTTACCCAGAGGGTGGTTAGGGAGTGGAATGCCCTGCCTGCGGCAGTTGTAGATGCGCCAAGTTTGGTGGCGTTTAAGAGGTTAGTTGATAAGTTTATGGAAGAGAAAGGAATGGTTTAGTTTGGAGGGGCATTGCTTTTTATATTGGTCGGCGCAACATCGAAGGCTGAAGGGCCTGTTCTGTGCTGTAATGTTCTATGTTCTATGTCTCCTCCTCCCAGCTGCGATGGCCCCCCGGTGCCTGGCCTATCTGTCACATTTGAAATAAGCATAAAACTGCTGTTGACAAAGTGCAGCTTCCCAGGTTCATGCCTCTTCAACACATCCAGGAAATGTCTGTTCTAATTATCTCTTGTTGGCCGATTAATTTGTGAGGGAATGTAATTCCACCGAGTTGATCTTTTAATGAGTATTCAGGAGAAGCAAATGAATACAAATGCAGTTCTGACAGAGATCAGCAGGAAGTAAAGTGGTGGAGGCAGGTACTCTGTAGTTATTTAAGAAATACTTAGATGGGCACATGAACAGAATGGGAATGGAGGGGTATAGAAAACTGATTTAAAATAGGGATCATGAGCCTTGGGAGTCCCTGGGAAGTGTGTAAATAAATGATGATATTGATCATAGAACATAGAACAATACAGCACAAACAGGCCCTTCGGCCCACGAGTTGAGCCGATCACATCTGCCAATCCAAGACCTATCTATAACCCCCCTATCCTATTCTTTTCCATATACTCATCCAGAAGCTCTTAAAAGACCCCAGTGAGTTTGCCTCAAAACCTCCGACGGCAGTCGGTTCCATTCACTCGCCACCCTCTGAGTGAAAAACTTACCCTGACATCTCCTTTGTATTTGCTTCCCTGCGCCTTAAATCTGTGCCTCTCATAGTGACCATTTCAGCTCGGGGAAATAGTCTCTGAGAGTCCATCCTATCTATTCCTCTCAACATTTTTAAACCTCTATCAGGTCGCCTCTCAACCTTCGTCACTCCAGTGAGAAGAGTCCCAGCTCCCTCAACCTATCTCATAAGGCCTGCCTCCCAATCAAGGCAGCCATCCTTGTAAATCTCCTCTGAACCTCTGAAATACCTCTATATGCCTTCTGTAATGAGGCGACCAGAACTGTGCACAATATTCCAACCTGATGTACTTGTTTTTATCCTACAGGTGCTTTGGCCCACCTTGTTGTCTAATAAGGGGCAAACACGCAATGGGTCGTGAGAGGGCTGCTGTTGGATTTTTTTTTCGAGAGCATCCTAGTGCTTCACGTCATAGTGTCGGTTGACCTGGACCATTTGATGGGCAACACGACAGCTCAGTGACTATCGCTGTGCTGTGCAGATACATGGATTTGGGCCTGTGTCTGTGGGAGTTTGCGCATTCTCCCCGTGCTTGCGTGGTTTTCTCCGGGTGCTCCGGTTTCCTCCCACATTCCAAAGATGTGCTCTTAGGCTAATTGGCAAAACAAATTCTCCCTAAATTGTCTCAAATTTGGTTTTTAATCCACAGATCTATAAACATAGACAGGGATCACGGGTAGAGGTGGGAACATCGGGGTGGCGCGCGGGCTCATTGGGCCGAAGGGCCTGTTTCCCATGTTGTTTTGTTCTTTGTTCTTTGTAAACCCGATCCACCTTTGTCGAGTTGTGATTAGATTAAATAGTGGAGCAGGCATTTCACCTATTCAAGTGGGATACAGTTCCTGAAGGTGCTGATTCTCACTGGGATACAGTTCCTGAAGGTGCTGACTCTCACAGGGATACAGTTCCTGAAGGTGCTGACTCTCACTGGGATACAGTTCCTGAAGGTGCTGACTCTCACTGGGATACAGTTCCTGAAGGTGCTGACTCTCACTGGGATACAGTTCCTGAAGGTGCTGACTCTCACTGGGATACAGTTCCTGAAGGTGCTGACTCTCACTGGGATACAGTTCCTGAAGGTGCTGACTCTCACTGGGATACAGTTCCTGAAGGTGCTGACTCTCACTGGGATACAGTTCCTGAAGGTGCTGACTCTCACTGGGATACAGTCCCTGAAGTGCTGACTCTCACTGGGATACAGTCCCTGAAGGTGCTGATTCTCACTGGGATACAGTCCCTGAAGGTGCTGATTCTCACTGGGATACAGTCCCTGAAGGTGCTGACTCTCACTGGGATACAGTCCCTGAAGTGCTGACTCTCACTGGGATACAGTCCCTGAAGGTGCTGACTCTCACTGGGATACAGTCCCTGAAGGTGCTGACTCTCACTGGGATACAGTCCCTGAAGGTGCTGATTCTCACTGGGATACATAGAACATAGAACATAGAACACAGCACAGAACAGGCCCTTCGGCCTTCGATGTTGCGCCGACCAATATAAAAAGCAATGATCCTCCAAACTAAACCATTCCCTTCTCTTCCATATACTTATCAACTAACCTCTTAAACGCCACCAAACTTGGCGCATCTACAACTGCTGCAGGCAGGGCATTCCACTCCCGAACCACCCTTTGGGTAAAGAACCTACCTCTGATATCCGTCCTATAACTATCACCCCTTAATTTAAAGCTGTGTCCCCTCGTGCTAGCTTTTTCCATCCGAGGAAAAAGGCTGTCACTGTCCACCCTGTCTAAACCTCTAATCATCTTATATAGGTTTAGATGATACAGTCCCTGAGGTTCCTGAACTTCTAGTTAAAAGCTAGGTATGTGAGGAGAAAAAGATTGGTGAAGACAAATCTAGGTCCATTACAGTCAGAAACAGGGAAATTTATAATGGAAAACAAAAAAAAATGACTGACCAAGTGACCACATATTTTGATCCTGACTTCAGAAAGGAAGACTTAGATAATTTCCCAGAAATGTTGGAGAATGTAGGATTGGATTTTGAAACAGTTCCTACTGATTAGAGGGTATCTAATGGAACCGCACTATTAAAGAAAAAAGGTAGAGAGAAAAACGGAATTATAGACCAGTCAGCCTGATGTCAATAGTGTGGAAAATTCTAGAATCTGTAATCAAATTTTTAATAGCAGAACATTTGAAAAACAATGACAGGGTCGACAGAGTCAGCATGGCTTTCTGAATGGGAAATCATGCTTGACAAATCTGCTGTAATTTTTCGAGCATGTAACTCATAGAGTTGATGAGGGGGATATTTGGATGAGGCTTATTTGAAATTCCCAAAGGCTTTTTGACAAAGCCCCACATCAGAGATTAGCCCATAAAATTAAAACATAGAACAAAGAACATAGAACAATACAGCACAGAACAGGCCCTTCGGCCTTCGATGTTGTGCCGACCAAAATAAAAAGCAATGCCCCTCCTAACTAAACCATTCCCTTCTCTTCCATATACTTATCAACAAACCTCTTAAACGCCACCAAACTTGGCGCATCTACAACAGCTGCAGGCAGGGCATTCCACTCCCTAATCACTCTTTGAGTAAAGAACCTACCTCTGATATCCGTCCTATAACTCATACCCCTAATTTAAAGCTGTGTCCCCTCGTGCTAGCTTTCTCCATCCTAGGAAAAAGGCTATCACTGTCCACCCTATCTAAACCTCTAATCATCTTATATGCTTCAATAAGATCCCCTCTTAGCCGCCTCCTTTCTAACGAAAACAACCTCAAATCCTTCAACCTCTCTTCATAGACCTGCCCTCCATACCAGGCAACATCCTGGTAAACCTCCTCTGTACCCTCTCCAATGCCTCCACATCTTTCTTATAATGCCGGGACCAGAACTGCACACAATACTCCAAGTGCGGCCGCACTAGAGTTTTGTACAGTTGCAACATGATGCTGCGGCTCCTAAATTCAATCCCCCTACCAAGAAAAGCTAAGACTCCATATGCCTTCTTAACAACTTTATCCACTTGACTGCCTACTTTCAGGGATCTAGTGACACATACACCAAGATCCTTCTGTTCCTCAACACTATTAAGAGCCCTACCATTAGCCCTATACTCTACACATTTATTGTTCCTGCCAAAGTGCATTACCTCACACTTTTCCACATTAAACTCCATTTGCCACCTCTCGGCCCAGCTCTGCAACTTGTCCAAGTCACTCTGTAAACTAAAACACCCCTATTCACTATCTACCACACCACCAACTTTAGTATCATCTGCAAATTTACTGATCCATCCCTCAATACCCTCATCCAGATCATTTATAAAAATTACAAACAGAAGGGGCCCCAAAACAGACCCCTGAGGCGCACCACTCGTCACCGAACTCCACGATGAATATCTCCCATCAACCACCACCCTCTGTCTTCTATCTGCCAGCCAATTTCTAATCCAATGAGCTAAATCACCCTCTATTCCACACATCTGCATTTTCTGTAGAAGTCTTCCATGGGCCACCTTATCAAAAGCCTTACTAAAGTCCATATATACTACATCAACCGCCTTACCTCCATCCACCTCTCTGGTCACTTTCTCAAAAACATCTATAACTGGGGGAAGTGTATTGAGATGATAGAAAACTAGTTGGCACAGAGGGAACAAGGAGCAGGAATAAAGAGATCTTTTTCCATGTGTCAGGCAGTGATCAGTGCTGGGACCCGCAGTACTCACAATATTTATTGTGACAATTGTTATCCAAGGATTGTAACAAAACCTTGCTTTCTAAAACAAACTCTACCCTGGGTGGAGGGTGCCTGGAGGCCGTTTACTTCACCAGCATAGCACACTCTTCAGAACGCCACCCCTTCTCACACAGTTTTCAATCTTTATGTTATCTTAAATATTCCATTCTATTCCACTGTTAAACACGTTGTTCTTAATTTTTCTTTGGAAGTTATTTTCCCAGAGTATAAAAATCTTTCAGGTTTTCTTTATGGCTGCTACTTTTGGGAAAAATAAAATTACTAACTTTGCTTTATCCATTTCTGACCTTTAAGAGAGGATATAGGTCCCAAAGAACGACATGTGTACTCGATGTGAGCGGAGATACGGAATAGGAAGTGGAGGAAGATGCTGGTGGGTGTGGTCTATAGGCCCCCAAATAACAACTGTGAGGTGGAATGGGCTACAAACAGACAGATAAGAGATGCGTGCAAAAACAGAACGGTGTTAGTAATGGGAGATTTCAATCTGCATGTTGACTGGGTGACGCAAGTCAGACACGGTGGGCTGGAGGAAGAGTTTTTGGAATGCTGTCGGGATCGGTTCCTTGAACAGTATGTTACAGAACTGACGCAAGAGCGAGAGAGCTATCTTGGATCTGGTACTATATAATGAGGCAGGTAGAATTAGGGATATTCATGTGAGGGATCCTCTAGGTACGAGTGATCATAGTATGGTAGAATTTATGATACAGATGGAGGATGAGGTAGTAGAGTCCCGGACCTGTGTACTATGTTTGAACAGAGGGGACTACGATTGGATGAGAGAGGAACTGGCAACTGTGGATTGGAGGAGTACGTTGGTTGGTTAGGACGGCTGAGGAACAATGGGGCATTTTTAAAGAGATCTTTTTTGGTACTCAGCAAAAATATATTCCGATGGTGAAGAAGGACTGTAGGAGAAGGGAAAATCAGCCGTGGTTCTCCAAGGAAATTAAGGAGAAATTAAATCAAAAGCTGAGGTATTCAGAACTGCTAAAAATAGTGAGTGATCGGAGGATTGGGAAAGTTTCAAACAGCAAAGCATGACTAAAAATGTGATTAAAAAAGGAAAGATAGAATATGAGGCAAAACTAGCTCGAAATATCAAAACGGACAGTAAAAGCGTTTATAAATATATAAAGAATAGGAGGATGGCCAGAGTTAATGTAGGACCCTTGGAGGATGAGAGGTGTGGTTTAATGGTGGATGACAGGGATACGGTGGAGACCTTGAATAAGTTTTTTGTGTCGGTCTTTACGGAGGAGGACGTAAATAGTCTTGCCCGAAATTATGGGTAGAAGGGTGTTAGATGATGAGGTCCTTGATGAGATTACAGTCACTAGAGAGGTGGTGCTTAATAGGCTAATGGGGCTGAGGGCAGATAAGTCCCTGGGACCAGATGGAATGCATCCCAAGGTCCTCAAGGAAATGGCAGAGGTGAAAGTGGATGCCCTGATAATTATCTTTCAAAATTCGCTGGACTCTGGAAAAGTGCTGGAAGATTGGAAAACGGCTAATGTTACGCCGGTGTTTAAAAAAGGTAGCAGACAGAAGGCAGGGAATTACAGGCCAGTTAGTTTAATGCCTGTAGTAGGAAAAATGCTTGAATCTGTAGTCAAAGCAGAAATAACGAGGCACCTGGATAAGAACAGTTTGATCAGGCAGACGCAGCACGGATTCGTTAAGGGGAAGTCGTGCTTGACGAATTTATTGGAGTTCTATGAGGAAGTGATTAGTGTAGTAGATAGAGGGGAACCGGTGGATGTGGTGTTTTTGGATTTCCAAAAGGCGTTTGATAAGATAGAACATAGAACATAGAACATTACAGCACAGAACAGGCCCTTCGGCCTTCGATGTTGCACCGACCAATATAAAAAGCAATGCCCCTTCAAACTAAACCATTCCCTTCTCTTCCATATACTTATCAACTAACCTCTTAAACGCCACCAAACTTGGCGCATCTACAACTGCTGCAGGCAGGGCATTCCACTCCGAACCACCCTTTGGGTAAAGAACCTACCTCTGATATCCGTCCTATAACTATCACCCCTTAATTTAAAGCTGTGTCCCCTCGTGCTAGCTTTCTCCATCCTAGGAAAAAGGCTATCACTGTCCACCCTATCTAAACCTCTAATCATCTTATATGTTTCGATTAGGTCCCCTCTTAGCCGCCTCCTTTCTAACGAAAACAACCTCAAATCCCTCAGCCTCTCTTCATAAGACCTGCCCTCCATACAGGCAACATCCTGGTAAACCTCCTCTGTACCCTCTCCAATGCCTCCACATCTTTCTTATAATGTGGGGACCAGAACTGCACACAATACTCCAAGTGCGGCCGCACTAGAGTTTTGTACAGTTGCAACATGACGTTGCGGCTCCGAAATTCAATCCCCTACCAATAAAAGCTAAGACTCCATATGCCTTCTTAACAACCTTCTCGACTTGACTGCCTACTTTCAGGGATCTATGCACATACACACAAGATCCCTCTGTTCATCAAGACTATAAGAATCCTACCATTAGCCCTATACTCTACACATTTATTATTCCTGCCATAGTGCATTACCTCACACTTTTCCACATTAAACTCCATTTGCCACCTCTCGGCCCAGCTCTGCAACTGTCCAAGTCCTCTGCAAACTATAACACCCCTCTTCACTATCTACCACTCCACCGACTTAGTGTCATCTGCAAATTTACTAATCCATCCTTCAATACCCTCATCCAGATCATTTATAAAAATTACAAACAGCAGGGGCCCCAAAACAGACCCCTGAGGTACACCACTTGTCACCGAACTCCACGATGAATATCTCCCATCAACCACCACCCTCTGTCTTCTATCTGCTAGCCAATTCCTAATCCAATTAGCTAAATCACCCTCTATCCCATACATCTGCATTTTCTGCAGAAGTCTTCCATGGGCCACCTTATCAAACGCCTTACTAAAGTCCATATATACCACATCAACCGCCTTACCCCCATCCACCTCTTTAGCACTTTTTCAAAAAACTCAATGAGGTTAGTAAGGCACGACCTACCCTTCACAAAACCATGCTGACTACACAAGGATGCTTGACCTGGACCATATGATGGGCAACACGACAGCTCAGTGACTATCGCTGTGCGTGCAGATACAATGGATTTGGGCCTGTGTCTGTGGGAGTTTGCGCATTCTCCCCGTGCTTGCGTGGGTTTTCTCCGGGAGCTCCGGTTTCCTCCCACATCCCGAAGATGTGCTCTTAGGCTAATTGGCAAAACAAATTCTCCCTAAATTGTCTCAAATTTGGTTTTTTAATCCATAGATCTATAAACATGGACAGGGATCGCGGGTAGAGGTGAGAACATCGAGGTGGCGGCGCGGGCTCGTTGGGCCGAAGGGCCTGTTTCCCATGCTGTTTTGTTCTTTGTTCTTTGTTCTCTCACGACCCATCGCGTGTATGCCCCTCGTTAGACAACAAGGTGGACCAAAGCACCTGTAGGATAAAAACAAGTACATCAATATCATCATTTATTTACACACTTCGCAGGGACTCCCAAGGCTCATGATCCCTATTTTAAATCAGTTTTCTCTACCCCTCCATTCCCATTCTGTTCACGTGCCCATCTAAGTATTTCTTAAATATCTCCAGAGTACCTGCCTCCACCACTTTACTTGGTAGCGCATTCCATACCCCCACCACCCTCTGTGTGAAAAAACTCCCTCTAGCATCCAAATTATACCTTACCCCCCTCACCCTAAGCCCGTGACCCCTCGTGATATTCGATTCCAAGCTAGGGAAAAGCTTAACCCTGTTTACTCTATCTATACCCCTCATAATCTTGTACACCTCTATTAGATCTCCTCTAAGTCTACGTCTTTCTCAGGAAAACAGTCCCAATTTGCCTAACGTCTCCTCGTAACTCAGACCTTCCATACCAGGCAGCATCCTGGTAAACCTCCTCTGCACTGTCTCCAGAGTCTCCATGTCCTTCCGGTAGTAAGGCAATCAGAAGTGGACGCAGTGCTGGGGCCTCAACTATTTACCGTTTACAGAAATGATCTGGAGGAAGGGGCTGAGTGCAGGGTGACGAAATTTGCTGATGACATGAAGATGAGTGGAAAAGCAAATTGCGTGTAGGGTGTGGAAAGCCTGCAGAGGGATCTGGATAGGTTGAGTGAGTGGACGAGGACCTGGCAGATGGAGTATAATGTTAGCAAGTGTGAGGTTATCCACTTTGATCGGAACAATGGTAAGAAGGATTACTATTTAAATGGCGAAAAGCTGCAGCATGTGATGGTGCAGAGGGACCTGGGGGTCCTTGTGCACGAATCACAAAAACACAGTCTGCAGGTACAGCAGGTGATTAAGAAGGCGAATGCAATGTTGGCCTTTATAGTGAGGGGGATAGAATATAAAAGTAGGGAGGTTCTGTTGCAGCTGTTTAGGGCACTGGTGAGGCCGCAGCTGGAATACTGTGACAGTGGTCACACAGTGATCTCTGGACAGTGATAGCCTTTTTCCTAGGATGGAGAAAGCTAGCACAAGGGGACACAGCTTTAAATTAAGGGGTATGAGTTATAGGACGGATATCAGAGGTAGGTTCTTTACTCAAAGAGTGATTAGGGAGTGGAATGCCTGCCTGCAGCTGTTGTAGATGCGCCAAGTTTGGTGGCGTTTAAGAGGTTAATTGATAAGTATATGGAAGAGAAGGGAATGGTTTAGTTTGGAGGGGCATTGCTTTTTATTTTGGTCGGCACAACACCGAAGGCCGAAGGGCCTGTTCTGTGCTGTAATGTTCTATGTTCTATGTTCTATGTACTGTGTGCAGTTTTGGTCACCGCATTCGAGGAAGGATATATTGGCCTTAGAGGGGGTGCAGAGAAGGTTTACTAGGCTGATACTGGAGATGAGGGTCCTGGATTATGAGGAGAGACTGAATAGGCTAGGTTTGTACTCTTCGGAGTTTAAAAGGCTGAGAGGGGATCTTATAGAGATGTATAAGATAATGAAGAGGATGGATAGGGTAGAGGTTGAGAGACTCTTCCTGCTTAGCAAAGATAGCAGGACTAGAGGGCACAGCCTCAAGATTGGTGGCGGGTGCGGTTCAGATCAGAATTGCAGAGGAATTTCTTCAAGCAAAGGGTGGTGAATCTTTGGAATTCTCTGCCTGATGAGGTGGTGGAGGCTTCCTCACTGAATATGTTCAAGTCAAGAGTGGATAGGTTTTTAATTGACAAGGGAATTAAGGGTTATGGGGAAAAAGCGGGAAAGTGGTACTGAACCACTACAGATCAGCCATGATCTTATTGAATGGCGGTGCAGGCTCGAGGGGCTGTATGGCCGACTCCTGCTCCTATTTCTTATGTTCTTATGTTCTTTACCAGCTGTAAACATCGTTTTATTTCTTTTTGAATTTCAACAAGTAAACTCAAGCAAACCTTTTTATCTCCTCATGTAAATCTCCATGTATATTAAATTTCTCAACTTAGCTTTCTCTCATCTCCACTTTAAAGTATCAGGTTTTACACTTAACCCTTTGATGATTTAAATCTTTCAATTTGACTCTCTTCACTTCCATTGCATTAATCACACAAGCACACGCAGACATACATACAGGCCCATAATCTTACTTCTCAGTCACCCACAGTAATATTGGAAAAATGATACTTTCTCTACATGTAGATATTCTTGGCAACATCATAAGGGAAATTCCCTCAGTCCACCAGCATCACCTAAAGTAACTGAAATAGATAATAATCTTTGTGTTTTGGGGATCTTGCTGTGTACTGAATAGCTGTCTCCTTCCCCAACACTATAACAGCAACTACACTTGAGTATGATTCAGTGATGGACTGAGCAACTTGGATGAGCCTCTGTGTAATAAATTTGGAGATATATAAATATGACTTGGTTTCTTCAAATTCTTATTAATACTATGAATCAGGAATTGCAACATTTTCAATAACTGTGTGAAATTATTGAAGCTGTTCATATGATTTATTTGTAGCTATCATTGCAGCAATAAAATGCCTCCAGTGTGCAATAATGTTCAGCTGTGCTTCGATTCGGAATGATTTATTTTTCCTTTATCACTTATTCCACTGTGTCTGACTCGTGGCAAATGTGACGCCAAATAGACTCTGCATCAGAATAAATCAGCCCTCAAATTGTTCAAATGACGCACAAACTTGTGAATGTATGAGATTCAGAAAGAAACAGGAATACAGATTGGTCTATTAGCCTTTCCGCTCTAGAGAAGCAGCCATTTACCCACCTCCCTACCCAAACACTCAGAACCTCAATAAAGTGTTTGCTCCATTCTTCAGCTGCTTGTGGGTGTCATTGGCTTAGATCAACATTTATTGCCCCAGCCCCACCAATACGCCTGCACTTTCTCAAAGAGCTGTCCAATTAGTTCCACTCTCCTCACTGCCTCTGCAGCCCTACACATTTCTCATTGTAAGTATTTATCTAATTCTCTCTTGAAAGTTACTGTTGAATTTGCTTTCCCTGGCCTATTAGACAATCACTGATTAAACCAGAGAGTGTAGTGTCATTAACAAATGTAAATGATCACATCACATCTCTGTTCACTAAGTACTTCTTCATGGAACCTTTGGTTCTTTTGTCAGTTACCTTTATTCTGTGCTTTCTGGCGTTTGAGTATTGGACCAAACCCCAAATTACAGTTGGATCCCTGACTAGATCCAATAACTTTTCTATTTTGGCATATATGTAAGAACTTCATTCCAGGAGTAATTCCACTAGCAAATAAAGGATATTTTATAGTAAATCAAACTTTATTTAATAAAGCAATTTAATTGTAACTCTACAAAATAGAACATAGAACATAGAACATAGAACATTACAGCACAGAACAGGCCCTTCGGCCTTCGATGTTGTGCCAACCAAAATAAAAAGCAATGCCCCTCCAAACTAAACCATTCCCTTCTCTTCCATATACTTATCAATTAAACTCTTAAACGCCACCAAACTTGGCGCATCTACAACAGCTGCAGGCAGGGCATTCCACTCCCTAATCACTCTTGAGTAAAGAACCTACCTCTGATATCCGTCCTATAACTCATACCCCTTAATTTAAAGCTGTGTCCCCTCGTGCTAGCTTTCTCCATCCTAGAAAAAGGCTATCACTGTCCACCCTATCTAAACCTCTAATCATCTTATATGTTTCGATTAGGTCCCCTCTTAGCCGCATCCTTTCTAACGAAAACAACCTCAAATCCCTCAGCCTCTCTTCATAAGACCTGCCCTCCATACCAGGCAACATCCTGGTAAACCTCCTCTGTACCCTCTCCAATGCCTCCACATCTTTCTTATAATGTGGCGACCAGAAATGCACACAATACTCCAAGTGCGGCCGCACTAGAGTTTTGTACAGCTGCAACATGATGCTGCGGCTCCTAAATTCAATCCCCCTACCAATAAAAGCTAAGACTCCATAAGCCTTCTTAACAACTTTATCCACTTGACTGCCTACTTCAGGGATCTATTGACACATACACCAAGATCCTTCTGTTCCTCAACACTATTAAGAGCCCTACCATTAGCCCTATACTCTACACATTTATTGTTCCTGCCAAAGTGCATTACCTCACACTTTTCCACATTAAACTCCATTTGCCACCTCTCGGTCCAGCTCTGCAACTTGTCCAAGTCACTCTGTAAACTAAAACACCCCTCTTCACTATCTACCACACCACCAACTTTAGTATCATCTGCAAATTTACTGATCAATACCTCAATACCCTCATCCAGATCATTTATAAAAATTACAAACAGCAGGGGCCCCAAAACAGACCCCTGAGGCACACCACTCGTCACCGAACTCCACGATGAATATCTCCCATCAACCACCCACCTCTGTCTTCTATCTGCCAGCCAATTTCTAATCCAATTAGCTAAATCACCCTCTATTCCACACATCTGCATTTTCTGTAGAAGTCTTCCATGGGCCACCTTATCAAAAGCCTTACTAAAGTCCATATATACTACATCAACCGCCTTACCTCCATCCACCTCTCTGGTCACTTTCTCAAAAAACTCAATGAGGTTAGTAAGGCATGACCTACCCTTCACGAAACCATGATGACTATCCCCAATCAATTCATTTCTCTCTAAATAACTATAAATCCTATCCCTAATAATTCTCTCCAATACCTTGCCCACCACAGAAGTAAGACTCACTGGCCTATAATTTCCAGGAAGGTCTCTCTTCCCCTTCTTAAACAATGGGACCACATTCGCCATCCTCCAGTCCTCCGGAACCACACCCGTAACCAACGAGGACCCGAAGATCAGAGCCAGGGGCTCTGCAATCTCCTCTCTTGCCTCCCAGAGAATCCTAGGGTAAATCCCGTCCGGCCCAGGGGACTTATCCAACTTCAAACCTCGAGAATTTCTAGCACATCCTCCCTATCTACTACAATACTTCCCAATTTGCAACCCTGTACCTCAGTGTTCTCCATAGCTACATTTCCAGCACTCTGCGTGTATACCGAAGAGAAATATTTATTCAGTGCCTCACCAATCTCTTCAAATGAAGCAGCTCAACTCTTAACATTTGAACAAAAGTTAAAAAGTGAAAAGAAATAATTCTGATCTCTGATTTATCACTGTTTCAATTCCAAAGCAGCAACATTCTTCTTACAAACTCAAAAACTACTTTAAATTTTAGAGCAATGTTATGTAGAGAACAGCTCAGAGGCCTCTGTCTTTAAATAAATCCTAGCTCTTCCCATTAACCACATCATCACAAGACTCTGAGAGTCTAAACCTACCTTCCATTTCTTTACTCAAAATCCCCAGGGAACCCTTTCTTTTTATAAACAAAAGTCTATAGCTTTAACTTAGTAAACACTACATGACTAAAATGAGTAATCTTCCTTCTCTTCCAGCATCTTGTAGAACTGCAGATTCATACAATGCAGGAGAGGCCCTTCAGCCCATTGAGTCTGCACTCACATGTGAGAAATACCTGACCTCCAACTTAATCCCATCTACTTGCACTCGGTCCATAGCCTTCAATGTTATGGTGTGCCAAGTGCTCATCCAGGTACTTTTTAAAGGATGTGAGGCATTCCACCTCTATCACCCTCCCAGGCAGCGCATTCCAGACCGTCACCACTCTCTGGATAAAATAGTTTCTTCTCAAATCCCCCAAAACATCCTGCCCCTCACCTTGAACCTATGTCCCCTTAAACTAAGGGGAACAGTGCTCCTTATCCACTCCATCCATGTCTCCCATAATCTTGTACACTTCAATCAAGTCGCCCTTCAGTCTTCTGTGCTCCAACAAAAACAACCCAAGCCTTTCCACCCTCTCTTCATAACTTAAATCCCAGGCAGCATCCTGGTGAATCTCGTCTGCGCCCTCTCCAGTGCAATCACATCCTTCCTATAATTGAGCGACCAGAACTGCACACGGTACTCCAGCTGTGGCCTCACCAAAGTTCTATACAACTCCAACATGAATTCCCTGCTTTTGTAATCCATGCCTCGATTGATAAAGGCAAGTGCCCAACCAATCTGTCTTTCCGCTTTCAGAGATCTGTGGACAAACACATCGAGACCTCTTTGTTCCACTGACCTTCCTATTGTCCTACCATTCTTTGAATACTTCCTTGTCAAATTACTCCTTCCAAAGTGCCTCACACTTTTCAGGATTAAATTCCACCTGACACTTATCTGTCTATTTGACCATTCCATCGATATCTTCTTTTAGCCCAAGACACTCTGCTGTTAATCACTCATCCTGCATTCTCTCAGACATACCAATACCAACCTATGACTCCATAGCATTGTACCATAGAGACCAGAAATTTTATTAAAAAAACTCCAAACTTATAGCTAGTAGCTGAAAAGATGACGTGGCAAGATTTCATGTTTTAAGACTTGAATGAATAAAGGAATTAAAAGGGCTACTGACTACAGTCATAGAATCATAGAGGTTTACAGCATGGAACAGGTCCTTTGGCCCAACTTGTCCATGCCACCCAGTTTTTATTTGATTTGTACTGATTTATGAGTCTATAATTTTAAGATTGGTAGGTTAATAGTGAAGAAGAAATTTGTAGGTTATAGGAAGATATAGCTGGGTCGGTCAGATAGGCAGAGCAATAGCAGATGGTATTTAACCCTGATAAATGTGAGGTGATGCACTTTGGAAGAAGTAACAAGGCAAGGGAGTATTTAAAGGAGTGGCAGGGCACTGGGAAGCTCAGAGGAACATATGGATCTTGGGCAATTATTTACAGATCCCTGAAAGCAACAGAGCAGGTAAAGAAGACACTTTTATCAGGCAGGTTTAAAGTATAAGAGCAAGGGAGTAATGTTGGACCAGGGCTGGAGAACTCTGTGTAGTTCTGGCCACCTCACTATTGGAAGGATGTGATAGCACTAGACGGGGTGCAGAGGAGATTCACCAGGATGCTGCCTGAATGGAGTATTTGAGCTATAAGGAGAGACTGGATAGGCTTGGATTGGTTTCTTTCGAACAGAGAAAGCAGAGGAGGGACACGATTGAGGTGTGTACAATTATGAGGGGAATGGATGGGGTGGATAGGAAGCGGCTGTTCCCCTTGGTTGGTGGCTCAATCATGAAAGGACACAGTTTTAGGGCAAAGGGCAGAAGCTTCAGAAGGAAGTTGAGAGAAAAAGAAATTCACCCAGAGTGGAAAGGGAGTGGAGGCCAGAAACCTTACAACCTTTCAAAAACATTTGGATGAGCACTAGAAACATCACAAAATTCGAAGATATGGTACAAGAGATGGAAAATTGGATTAGCACAACTTTAGTGGTAGTTACTGTTGGTGCAACTCGATAGGCCAAAGGCCTTTCCTTCACTGTATGCCTCTATGACTCTGAGGGAAGAAATTCCTTCTCATCTTAGTCCTAAATGTCCTGCCCTGTTAATCTGAGACTGATGTAGAGATGCCGGCATTGGACTGGGGTAGTAAGAACTCAGTAAGAATCTAGCAACACCAATTTTAAATCCAACCGATTTATTTGATAGTAAATTTGCGAGCTTTCGACCTCTGTGTCTTTGTCAGGCAAATGCAGTGTTCTGGTCTGCAATAGCACACATCAGCACAGACAGTCAGAGATTGATGATTAGAATGCGAATCCTTACATCTAACCTGCTATTCAAGTGTTAAAGTGGCTAACAATGTGTGTGAAGGGAATCCTGAGCATTGGTTAGAGAATTGTGTATTTTCTCCAGACAGCACAGTAAGTGAGGTTTTTTGCTAACCCAGGCAAGTTATGGGGGTTACAGATAGTGTGTCATGAAGCCAAGATCCCTATTAAGACCGTCCTCATGTGTGCGGAACTTGGCTATTAGTCTCTGCTCAGCAACTCTGCGCTGTCATGTATCACAAAGGGCCCCTTGAACAACATTTACCCGCAGGTCAGAGGTCAAATGCCCATGACTGCTGAAGTGTTTGCCCACAGGAAGGGAACTGTTTTGCCTTGCCTGGGTTAGCAAAAAACCTCACTTACTGTGCTGTCTGGAGAAAATACACAATTCTCTAACCAATGCTCAGGATTCCCTTCACACACATTGTTAGCCACTTTAACACTTGAATAGCAGGTTAGATGTAAGGATTTACATTCTAATCAGCAATCTGTAACTGTCTGTGTGAATATGAGTGCTATTGCAGACCAGAACACTGCATTTGCCTGATGAAGGCTATAGAGTTGAAAGCTCGCGGATTTACTATCAAATAAATTGGTTGGATTTAAAATTGGTGTTGTAAAACTTTACGAAGTGTTCGCCCACAGGAAGGGAACTGTTTTGCCTGGTGATTGTTGAGCGATGCTCATTCATCCGCTGTCGTAGTGTCTGCATGGTCTCTCCAATGTACCACGCTTCGGGACATCCTTTCTTGCAACGTATTACCCTGGTTCGACCCTCCACCCCCAGCCGGGGCAAACATCCTTCCTGTATCTACTCAGTTAATGGTAGAGTGTTGGAGCGAGTTATAGAACAAAGAGATCTAGGGGTACATGTTCATAACTCTTTGAAAGTGGAGTTACAGGTGGACAGAGTGGTGAAGAAGGCATTCGGCATGCTTGGTTTCATCGGTCAGAACATTGAATACAAGAGTTGAAGTTGAAGTCTTATTGAAGTTGTAAAAGTTGTTAAGTTGATAAGGCCACATTTGGAATACTGTGTACAGTCCTGATCACCCTATTATAGAAAGGATATTATTAAACTAGAAAGAGTGCAGAAAAGATTTACTAGGATCTACCAGAACTTGATGGATTGAGTTATAAGGAAAGACTGTATAGTCTTTCCTTATAACCACCCTTTTACCCAGAGGGTGGTTCGGGAGTGGAATGCCCTGCCTGCAGGAGTTGTAGATGCGCCAAGTTTGGTGGCGTTTAAGAGGTTAGTTGATAAGTTTATGGAAGAGAAGGGAATGGTTTAGTTTGGAGGGGCATTGCTTTTTATATTGGTCGGCGCAACATCGAAGGCCGAAGGGCCTGTTCTGTGCTGTAATGTTCTATGTTCTATGTTCTAGATAGTGACTTTTTTCTTTGTAGCATGGGAGGCTTTGGGGTGACCTTATAGGGATCTATAAAATAATGAGGGGCATAGATAAAGTAGACAGTCAATATCTTTTCCAAAAGATAGGAGCATCTAAAACTAGAGGGCACAAGTTTAAGGTGAGAGGGGACAGATACAAAAGTGTCCAGAGGGTAATTCCTTTCACATAGAGGGTGGTGAGTGTCTGGAACAAGCTGCCAGAGGCAGTAGTAGAGGCGGGTGCAATTTTACCTTTTCAAAAGCATTTAAACAGTTACATGGGTAAGATGGGTATAGAGGGATATGGGCCAAAAGTAGGCAATTGGGATTTGCTTAATTGTAAAAACTGGGCAGCAAAGACAAGTTGGACCAAAAGGCCTGTTTCCGTGCTGTAAACCTCTATGACCCTTTGACTCTGTGACTTATCATTGTCACATGTATCTGTATATAATAAAAATTGTTTGTTGTGCGCTATACAGGCAAAGCATACCTTTTATAAAGAAGGAAACAAGAGAGTGCAGAATGTAGTGTTACAGTCAGAGTTAGAGTGTAGAGAAAGATCAACTTAATGCAAGGTAGGTCCATTCAAAAGACTAACAGCAGCTGTTTTCTGGGGTGCGTGGGGTCCTTAATCATGTGGGCTGCTTTTCTCGAGGCAGCAGGAAGTGTAGACAGAGTCAATGGAGGTTTGTGTGATGGGTTGAGCTACCTTCACAATCTTTTGTAGTTTCTTGCGGTCTCTTAAGCAGAGTGGGAGCTCATACCAAGCTGTGACATAACCAGAAAGAATGCTTTCTATGGTACATCTGTGAAAGTTGGTGAGAATTGTAGCCAAATGTCATTAGTCTCCTGAGAAAGTAGAGGTGTTGGTGGGTTTTCTTAACTATAGTATGGCAAAAGAGGGCCAGAACAGGTTGTTGGTGATCTGGACACCTAAAACTTGAAGTTCTTGATCATTCCTACTTCTTCCCATTGGTGTAGACGGGGATACGTTCTCCTTTACACTTCGTGAAGTCGATGACAATCTCCTTTGTTTTGTTGACATCAATGACATATTCATTAAGCTAATCTCAATTGCCCGCATTTGGCCCATATCCCTCTATACCCATCTTACCCATGTAACTGTCTAAATGCTTTTTAAAAGGCAAAATTGTATCTGCCTCTACTACTGCCTCTGACAGCTTGTTCCAGACACTCACCTCCCTCCATGTGAAAAAATTGTCCCTCTGGACACTTTTGTATCTCTCCCCTCTCACCTTAAATCTATGAAAGGTGCTGGGGAAACTGGAATAATTTTGCTTTTTGAACAGAGAATTGAGAGGAGTTATGCATGAGGAGGATTTCATGATCTGTCTTGACAGTAAACAGATATTGCTGATTGAAAGCAGGACCTTCACAAGTCTGAGTGCTTCAGGGTGAACTGTCCCTGTACACACTCAGCTGTGAAATACAGAAAGCTGCTCTGTAAATGTTTTCATTGACTTCAGTCCCTGTTCCACTCTCTGAGATACAAAGCAGCAATCTCTGGCCTTCCTGCAAGGCTACCACATGTCATTAACTTCTCAAATCTCTGTCTATTGTAGCTCAGGGTTAAGCTGGAATATTAAACATTTAAAACAGACACATTACTTTCTCCTCAGCCACAGCGCAGGACAGAGTCTTGTTATCGTTTTTTCAGTAATAACCCAACACAAACTAACATCTCAAACTCAGGAAATGTTGAACAAGTGATTCACTGTAATATTCTCACATTTAGACTATTTCTTTAAAGTCCTGATAGATGTGGGTCAGTTTCAGTACCCATATGATTTATGTAACACTCTCAACAGAGGAAAATGTTCCAAGCTACTTCACTGGAATGTAAAGCAAACAACATTTGACACCGAGGCCCAGAAGGAGATATTAAGACAGGTGACCATAAGTTGGTCAAAAAGATGGAGTTTAAGAAGTTTCTTATGAGAATGGGTTAAACAGGGAGGGAATTCCTGTGCTTGTAGCCCAGGGAGCTGAAGGCATGGCCACTTGTGGAGAAGCAAATAAGATTGGGAAAGCACAAAAAGCCAAGAATCGAGAGGTTCAGCAATCTGCGAAGGTTGTGGGTTTGGAGGTATTTACACAGGTTGGGAGAAGCATTAAGAGATTTGAAAACAAGATAAGGGTTTTTAATTGGGACATTGTGGACCAGGGAATAATATTGCTCAGGGTGATGGGGACCAGCATTTGGTACAACTTAGGCTATGGGCAGCATAGTTTTAGATAGCCTTACGTTTAAAGAGTATAAGATGAGAGGTAGTCCAGGAGTGTGTTAGAAATGCCGCTGGAGCTAACAGAGTGACAGGTAAAGGTTTTTGTAGCCAAGATGAGGAGATGCCGGTGTTGGATTGCAGTGGCGACACTAAGCAGTCTCACAACACCAGGTTAAAGTCCAACAGATTTATCTGACAGCACAAAATGAGCTCAAAAGAGAGTGATTATTGAACATTGCCAGTTTCATCCTTTACCCACTCACCCAGGTGCAGGGAAACAAGTACAGAGGAGATGTCAGTGTTAAGTTTTTCACTCAGAGGGTGGTGAGTGAATGGAATCGGCTGCCGTCGGTGATGGTAGAGGCGAACTCGGTGGTGTTTTTTAAAAGACTTCTGGATAAGTACATGGGATTTAATGGGATTGGGAGTTACAGATAGTTCTATGGCCTGGTCATATGGATGTGATTGGGCAACTTGTAGGCCAAAGGGCCTGTTTGTGCTGTAGTGTTCTATGTTCTATGTTCTAACCACAATGTCCGATCAAGTGATTTATAAAGGCCCCAGCATTATCCCAAATCAGATTTGTCAAACAGTTCTGAAATTTGGAGCAGGAGTGAAAATGTAAATTAAAGAGATGTTAGGCCCCTCCCCCCTTTCCCATCCTCCCTTTCTGTCCAGGAGATGCAAGGAATGTTAGAAATGGAGTGGTAGTTTGCAAAGCCAGTGGGGTCAAAGTTGTATTTTTACAGGAGAGGATGATGATAAAGGAGCAGCTACACCTAAAGAAAGAGACAAGTGAACGATATCACAGGCAGGCTGGGGAGGATGACAGGGCAACTGCTCACTGAGGTCCATGGAGTAGATGTTGGGTCTGATGAATGAGATGATGGAGCAAAATGAGAGTAAAATGAGAGTTTAGGGTGAAGGCAAACTCTTCTGAGCTGGCAGATGTGTAAGGGAGGGACACACCAGGGACAACTGCTGGGAGGGTCTCAATCTCAGTGCTCAGAATCCGAGAACAAAGATTCCTGCATAGGAATTTCTCCTGGTGCTCAGCCATTAGTGCATTTCATTTCCCAAAACTACCTTCCCGACAGACATCACACTGCATCTTGGGATATTCCTAAGTGTCTAACCCCGTGCCGTCCCTGTCCTGGGAGTGTTTGATGGGGGACAGTGTAGAGAGAGCTTTACTCTGTATCTAACCCCGTGCTGTACCTGTCCTGGGAGTGTTTGATGGGGGACAGTGTAGAGGGAGCTTTACTCTGTATCTAACCCCGTGCTGTACCTGTCCTGGGAGTGTTTGATGGGGGACAGTGTAGAGGGAGCTTTACTCTGTATCTAACCCCGTGCTGTACCTGTCCTGGGAGTGTTTGATGGGGGGACAGTGTAGAGGGAGCTTTACTCTGTATCTAACCCCGTGCTGTACCTGTCCTGGGAGTGTTTGATGGGGGGACAGTGTAGAGGGAGCTTTACTCTGTATCTAACCCCGTGCTGTACCTGTCCTGGGAGTGTTTGATGGGGGGACAGTGTAGAGGGAGCTTTACTCTGTATCTAACCCCGTGCTGTACCTGTCCTGGGAGTGTTTGATGGGGGACAGTGTAGAGGGAGCTTTACTCTGTATCTAACCCCGTGCTGTACCTGTCCTGGGAGTGTTTGATGGGGACAGTGTAGAGGGAGCTTTACTCTGTATCTAACCCCGTGCTGTACCTGTCCTGGGAGTGTTTGATGGGGACAGTGTAGAGGGAGCTTTACTTTGTATCTAACCCTGTGCTGTACCTGTCCTGGGAGTGTTTGATGGGGACAGTGTAGAGGGAGCTTTACTCTGTATCTAACCCCGTGCTGTACCTGTCCTGGGAGTGTTTGATGGGGGACAGTGTAGAGGGAGCTTTACTTTGTATCTAACCCCGTGCTGTACCTGTCCTGAGAGTGTTTGATGGGGGACAGTGTAGAGGGAGGTTTACTCTGTATCTAACCCTGTGCTGTACCTGTCCTGGGAATGGTTGATGGGGGACAGTGTAGAGGGAGCTTTACTCTGTATCTAACCCCGTGCTGTATCTGTCCTGGGAGTAAAGGATGGATTAGTAAATTTGTAGATGACACTAAAGTCGGTGGAGTGGTAGATAGTGAAGTGGGGTGTTATAGTTTGCAGACAGACTTGGACAAGTTGCAGAGCTGGGCCGAGAGGTGGCAAATGGAGTTTAATGTGGAAAAGTGTGAGGTAATGCACTATGGCAGGAATAATAAATGTGTAGAGTATAGGGCTAATAGAACATAGAACATTACAGCACAGAACAGGCCCTTCGGCCTTCGATGTTGCGCCGACCAATATAAAAAGCAATGACCCTCCAAACTAAACCATTCCCTTCTCTTCCATATACTTATCAACTAACCTCTTAAACGCCACCAAACTTGGCGCATCTACAACTGCTCGCAGGCAGGGCATTCCACTCCCGAACCACCCTTGGGTAAAGAACCTACCTCTGATATCCGTCTATAACTATCACCCCTTAATTTAAAGCTGTGTCCCCTCGTGCTAGCTTTCTCCACCCTAGGAAAAAGGCTATCACTGTCCACCCTATCTAAACCTCTAATCATCTATATGTTTCGATTAGGTCTCCTCTTAGCCGCATCTTTCTAACGAAAACAACCTCAAATCCTCAGCCTCTCTTCATAAGACTTGCCCTCCATACCAGTAACATCCTGTAAAACTCCTCTGTACCCTCTCCAATGCCTCCCACACTTTCTTATTAATGCCGGGTACCAGAACTGCACACAATACTCCAAGTGCGGCCGCACTAGAGTTTTGTACAGTTGCAACATGACGTTGCGGCTCCGAAATTCAATCCCTCTACCAATAAAAGCAAAGACTCCATATGCCTTCCTAACAACCTTCTCGACCTGACTGCCTACTTTCAGGGATCTATGCACATACACACCAAGATCCCTTGTTCATCTAGACTACTAAGAATCCTACCATTTGCCCTATACTCTACACATTTATTATTTCTGCCATAGTGCATTACCTCACACTTTTCCACATTAAACTCCATTTGCCACCTCCCGGCCCAGCCCTGCAACTTGTCCA
>JAGIQG010000003.1:970858-1004990 GCA_024679065.1 Sphyrna mokarran
TTTTGATGGGGGACAGTGTAGAGGGAGCTTTACTCTGTATCTAACCCCGTGCTGTACCTGTCCTGGGAGTGTTTGATGTGGGGACAGTGTAGAGGGAGCTTTACTCTGTATCTAACCCCGTGCTGTACCTGTCCTGGGAGTGTTTGATGGGGACAGTGTAGAGGGAGCTTTACTCTGTATCTAACCCCGTGCTGTACCTGTCCTGGGAGTGTTTGATGGGGGGACAGTGTAGAGGGAGCTTTACTCTGTATCTAACCCCGTGCTGTACCTGTCCTGGGAGTGTTTGATGGGGGACAGTGTAGAGGGAGCTTTACTCTGTATCTACCCGTGCTGTACCTGTCCTGGGAGTGTTTGATGGGGGACAGTGTAGAGGGAGCTTTACTCTGTATCTAACCCCGTGCTGTACCTGTCCTGGGAGTGTTTGATGGGGGACAGTGTAGAGGGAGCTTTACTCTGTATCTAACCCCGTGCTGTACCTGTCCTGGGAGTGTTTGATGGGGGGACAGTGTAGAGGGAGCTTTACTCTGTATCTAACCCGTGCTGTACCTGTCCTGGGAGTGTTTGATGGGGGACAGTGTAGAGGGAGCTTTACTCTGTATCTAACCCCGTGCTGTACCTGTCCTGGGAGTGTTTGATGGGGGACAGTGTAGAGGGAGCTTTACTCTGTATCTAACCCCGTGCTGTACCTGTCCTGGGAGTGTTTGATGGGGGGACAGTGTAGAGGGAGCTTTACTCTGTATGTAACCCCGTGCTGTAGCTGTCCTGGGAGTGTTTGATGGGGGGACAGTGTAGAGGGAGCTTTACTCTGTATCTAACTCCGTGCTGTACCTGTCCTGGGAGTGTTTGATGGGGGGATAGAGTAGAGGGAGCTTTACTCTGTATCTAACCCCGTGCTGTCCCTGTCCTGGGAGTATTTGATGGGGACAGTTTAGAGGTCATTTAGCTTTGATTTGATTTAATTTATTATTGTCACTTGTATTAGTATACAGTGAAAAGTGTTGTTTCTTCGGCTATACAGACAAAGCATACTGTTCATGGAAAAGAAAAGGAGTGGATGCAGAATGTTGTGTTCCAGTCATAACTAGGATGTAGAGAAAGATCAACTTAATATGAGGTCCATTCAAAAGTCTGATGGCAGCAAGGAAGAAGCTATTCTTCAATCAGTTGGTACTTGTCCTTGGACTTTTGTATCTTATTCCCGATGGATAGAGACGGAAGAGAGAATTTCCGAGGTGTACGGGGTCCTTTTCTGAGGAAGCGGGAAGTGTAGACAGAGTCAATACATTTGGCACATCGGGTCTGCACAATCCCTGTATCCCCATGCATTTACCCTACTAATCTATTCGACAGTATGGACAATTTAGCATGGCCAATCAACCTAACCCGCATATCTTTGGAGTGTAAGAGGAAACTGGAGCATCTGGAGGAAACCCACGGGAAGAACGTGCAGTCTCCACACAGACAGTGATCCGAGGCTGGAATTGAACCCAGGTCCCTGACACTGTGCAGCCAAAACGTTTGTTTGAAACTATGGCAGATACATTCTATGAACTCCTCCTCAAGGCTGTCTTGATCAATCAGGTTTGACCAATCAAAGTGTATCTGACTGTGGTATCATCAGCAAACTTGAAGATTTGTCCCTCGCCGTATGCTGTACCGATTCACTTGCTCTAATATTTCTGACTGGTTAAACACAACTTTTCCAAAATTAACTTCAAACTGAAACTGCCAAGTTTGAAGTTCTTATAATGAATGAGCAAGGCCATGACATTAATTGCATAGAATGTGTCTAACATTTCATAAATATCAGCCAGTCAAGATGGGTCGAAGAATCTGCACGTGGTAGGGAACTGGGTCTTGACTACAGTGTGTGGTGTGACGCTCAGATGGAAGCTGTGCCTTTCCACAGTCTTACAGCTTTATTAGGATCCCACATATTAATATTATAAATTAATCTCATATTTCTTTCTGACATATAAGGTTAAAGTTTATTGATAACATAAAGATAAATAATGACTTTTTTTCTGTGAATCACTGGATTGAATTATGTTGATTTTTTTTGATCCTTAAAGAACTGAGGGAGTAACTGGCTCGGACATCGTCTGTTGCCCATTTTTAATCACCCCTAAGGACACAAAAAGACAAAAATTAGAAGCAGGAGTAGGCCATTTGGCCCTTTGAGCTTCCTCTACCATTTGTTCAGGATATGTTAATTAGAACAAGAAGAAGAACAAAGTATAGCACAGTTACAGAAACAGACCTTCCTACTTCCACGTTCAGTTCCTTCCTAATGTCACTGTACTCCTCAAGGATTTTGTCAGGTTTTAGGTGCCCAGGCCTATGATATGCTTGATTTTTCCTTAAGCTTACAATTTCCCTTGTCATCCATGGTTCCCGAATTTAGCCATTTCTATCCTTCATTATCGCGGGAACATTTTTTTCACTCAGAGGGTGATGGGTGAGTGGAATCGGCTGCTGTCGGTGGTGGTGGCGGCGAACTCATTGGGGTCTTTTAAGAGATTTCTGGATGAGTACATGGGATTTAATGAGATTGAGAGTTACAGATAGGCCTGGTAGACATGGATATGATCAGCATAACTTGTGAGCCAAAGGGCTGTTTGTGCTGTAGTTTTTCTGTTCTATGTTCTAACATGCCTGTCTTGCACTTCAATCAACTGGTCTTTAAAAGCCCCCCACATGCCAGATGTGGATTTGCTCAGTTAAACACTCTCACCCAAGGGCTATTCTTGTCCTTATCCATGACCACCTGAAACCTTATGGAATTATGGTCACTGAGCCCAAAATGCTTCCCCCCTGAAAATCAATCACCTGGCCTGGCTCATTCCCCAATACCGAGTCTAGTATAGTCCCTTCCCTGATTGGATTGTCAACATACTGTATCAAAAAGCCCTCTTGGATACATGTCACAAATTGCTCTCCATCCGAGTCCCTGGCTGTAAGCGAGTCCCAGTCAATACGGAGAAAGTCAAAGTCACCCATCATAACGACCCTGCCTTTTTCACACTGACTTGGAAAGCTGGCTTCAGTATCTGACTGCTCTGTCTGCAGTGGGCTGTCTCCTGTCTGCAGTGGGCTGTCTCCTGTCTGCAGTGGGCTGTCTCCTGTCTGCTGTGGGCTGTCTCCTGTCTGTTGTGGACTGTCTCCTGTCTGCTGTGGGCTGTCTCCTGTCTGCCGTGGGCTGTCTCCTGTCTGCTGTGGGCTGTCTCCTGTCTGCTGTGGACTGTCTCCTGTCTGCTGTGGACTGTCTCCTGTCTGCTGTGGGCTGTCTCCTGTCTGCTGTGGACTGTCTCCTGCTCTGTCTGCTGTGGGCTGTCTCCTGTCTGCTGTGGGCTGTCTCCTGTCTGCTGTGGACTGTCTCCTACTCCTGTTGCTTACATGGATTGAGTCTGACCCTGCTGTAAATCGGAACCAGTTGTGGTGCCAAGGCCTGTCTGCTGCTGGTATTTCCCCTGACAGACTCTCTTCCCACCAGTACCCAAACCCAGTATTGCTTTGAGCACATTGTGGTCTTAACTCCACTTTCTCATCTGACCCCATCCCCTCCATGGCTCTTCACTTTGTTGTCAATCAAAACTCAATCCAACTCAATCTTGAAAACATTCCACACACAATCACCCCAAAGGAAAAATAGATCTTATTTTAGTTTCTAATGTGAGGTTTCTCATTTTTAAATGGTGTTCACTTGTTCTAGATCTCACCACAAGAACAAACACCCTCTCAGCATTTGAACATAGAACATAGAACATAGAACATTACAGCACAGAACAGGCCCTTCGGTCTTCGATGTTGCGCCGACCAATTAAGAAAAAGCAATGACCCTCTAACCTAAACCATTCCCTTTCCCTTTTCATCCATAACATATAGACCCAACCTTTCCTCAGAAAGGCTTCATCTCAGGAATCACACAAGTGAACTTTTTTCTGAATTGCTGCTGTTGCAGTTATAGCTTCTTCAATGTAGAGATCAAAACTCTGTCTCCTTCTCCAGACTAGTCTTGTACTGTCCTTTAGGGAAGGAAATCTGCTGTTCTTACCTGGTCTGGCCTACATGTGACTCCAAAGCCATAACAATGTGGCTGACTCTTTCTGAGGGACCACAGGAGGTGAGTGATCATGTAAAGTGGTCTGGGGTGTATTTGCTCAGTTGTGGAGGGGAAGGTATTCAAAGCCCCTCGCATTAAAGATGAACATTCCATTACCCTTCCTTGCTGCACTGCTACACTAGCTTTCAGTGACCTATGGAAAAGGACTCACAGGTCCCTTTGTACGTCTACACTTCCTCATTCTTCGTTCTACACATCTGTTCTTTAGCTAAATGGATTATCTCAAGTATTTACATCTCACGCTCGATCTTCCACCTGGCATGCTCTTGCCCACTCACTAAGTCTGTTCCAATCCTCCTGTAGCCACTAAAGAAGATTGTGAAATGGAGATAAAGAGAGAGAGGTGGAAAGATTGACAAGATTCCATTCTGTAACCAAAACACTGACTAAGTCTTCAAGCTGTTTGTTGATTCCTTGGAAAGAGACCTGGAACACTGAACATATTGATCAATTGAAGCAGAAATGTGAAATACTTTCAGTCACGATGCTGCGATGTTTGGTGACAGCGAGGACAGCTAAGACACTGCGTGTCCAGGATGGGTCTGTACAAGAGGCCCATCCCTGCGATTGGATAATGTGTCCTGGTCTTGCCTAGGTGATGGACTGCAGGAATCAATCACAACGAGAGGCCAAGCACAATAACCAAAGTTACAATAACCCATGGTTCAAAAACCTATAGAAAGATGCACTCAGATTCTAGTCCTGCTAATGAGTCTGCCCAGAAATTGTCAGATATCAAATCCTTCACTTGTTATTTTCTATGAGAATGTTTGTTTATAAATCCTAAAATAGCCCCAACGAAAAGACTCTTCCATTTAATCACAAGTTAAAACCTTTCCCCCAATTCAAGGCTATAACCAGGAAATGTCATCACTCTGGAGATTACTGTTTCTAATCAGGAATTGAATGAAAGCCAAACCCTCCCTAATGATCTTCCTGGGAGAGCACGGCTCCAGTCACTCCCACAGCGATGCCTGAGAAATAATTACTATCACACTTCAGCTTCAGAAATACATAAACTCACCGAATTCTTCATCCTCCCATTCCAATAATGTTCCTGTCAGCACTAAACCAGCTGCACCAGGAAACTGACCCCAGTATGCAGGAAACTGAGCCTGTTCCGCAGGAAACTGACCCCGATACGCAGGAAACTGAACACAGTATGCAGGAAACTGACCCCAGTACACAGGAAACTGAATATGGAACATAGACGACTAGAGCTCAAACAGGCCCTTTGGCCCACAAGTTGTGCTGATCATATCCCTACCTACTAAGGCCTATCTATAACTGTCAATCTCATTAAATCTCATGTCCTGATCCAGAAGTCTCTTAAAAGACCCTAACGAATTTGCCTCAGCTGATTCCACTCATCCACCACCCTCTGAGTGAAAAACTTAACCCTGACACCTCCTCTGTACTTGCCCCCAGCACCTTAAACTGTGTCCTCTTGTAGCAACCATTTCAGCCCTGGGAAATAGCCTCCAAGAATCCATTCTATCTATATAGAGGCGAAAGAGGCAAGAGAGGTGATTGCAGAGCCTCTGGCTCTGACCTTCAGGTCGTCAATGGTTACAGGTATAGTGCTGGAAGACTGGAGGATAGCGAATGTGGTCCCATTGTTCAAGAAGGGGAAGAGAGACCTTCCTGGGAATTATAGGCCAGTGAGTCTTACTTCTGTTGTGGGCACAGTATTGGAGAGAATAATTAGGGATAGGATTTATAGTTATTTAGAGAGAAATGAATTGATTGGGGATAGTCAGCATGGTTTCGTGAAGGGTAGGTCATGCCTTACTAACCTCATTGAGTTTTTTGAGAAAGTGACCATAGAGGTGGATGGGGGTAAGGCGGTTGATGTAGTATATATGGACTTTAGTAAGGCGTTTGATAAGGTGGCCCATGGAAGACTTCTACAGAAAATGCAGATGTGTGGAATAGAGGGTGATTTAGCTAATTGGATTAGGAATTGGCTGGCAGATAGAAGACAGAGGGTGGTGGTTGATGGGAGATATTCATCGTGGAGTTCGGTGACGAGTGGTTTGCCTCAGGGGTCTGTTTTGGGGCCCCTGCTGTTTGTAATTTTTATAAATGATCTGGATGAGGGTATTGAGGGATGGATCAGTAAATTTGCAGATGACACTAAAGTCGGTGGAGTGGTAGATAGTGAAGAGGGGTGTTATAGTTTACAGAGTGACTTGGACAAGTTGCAGAGCTGGGCCGAGAGTGGCAAATGGAGTTTAATGTGGAAAAGTGTGAGGTAATGCACTTTGGCAGGAACAATAAATGTGTAGAGTATAGGGCTAATGGTAAGGCTCTTAATAGTGTTGAGGAACAGAAGGATCTTGGTGTATGTGTCAATAGATCCCTGAAAGTAGGCAGTCAAGTGGATAAAGTTGTTAAGAAGGCATATGGAGTCTTAGCTTTTATTGGCAGGGGGATTGAATTTAGGAGCCGCAGCATCATGTTGCAACTGTACAAAACTCTAGTGCGGCCGCACTTGAAGTATTGTGTGCAGTTCTGGTCCCCACATTATAAGAAAGATGTGGAGGCATTGGAGAGGGTACAGAGGAGGTTTACCAGGATGTTGCCTGGTATGGAGGGCAGGTCTTATGAAGAGAGGTTGAAGGATTTGAGGTTTTTTTCGTTAGAAAGGAGGCGGCTAAGAGGGGATCTTATTGAAGCATATAAGATGATTAGAGGTTTAGATAGGGTGGACAGTGATAGCCTTTTTCCTAGGATGGAGAAAGCTAGCACGAGGGGAAACAGCTTTAAATTAAGGGGTGATAGTTATAGGACGGATATCAGAGGTAGGTTCTTTACCCAAAGGGTGGTTCGGGAGTGGAATGCCCTGCCTGCAGCAGTTGTAGATGCGCCAAGTTTTGTGGCGTTTAAGAGGTTATTTGATAAGTATATGGAAGAGAAGGGAATGGTTTAGTTTGGAGGGGCATTGCTTTTTTATTTTGGTCGGCACAACATCGAAGGCCGAAGGGCCTGTTCTGTGCTGTATTGTTCTATGTTCTATGTTCTATATGGACTTTAGTAAGGCGTTCGATAAGGTGGCAAATGGAAGGCTTCTGCAGAAAATGCAGATGTATGGGATTGAGGGTGATTTAGCTAACTGGATCAGGAATTGGCTAGCTGATAGAAGACAGAGGGTGGTGGTTGATGGAAATTATTCATCGTGGAGTTCGGTTACGAGTGGTGTACCTCAGGGATCTGTTTTGGGGCCCCTGCTGTTTGTAATTTTTATAAATGATCTGGATGAGGGTATTGAGGGATGGATCAGTAAATTTGCAGATGACACTAAAGTCGGTGGAGTGGTAATAGTGAAGAGGGGTGTTATAGTTTACAGAGAGACTTGGACAAGTTGCAGAGCTGGGCCGAGAGGTGGCAAATGGAGTTTAATGTGGAAAAGTGTGAGGTAATTCACTTTGGCAGGAATACCAAATGTGTAGAGTATAGGGCTAATGGTAGGACTCTTAATAGTGTTGAAGAACAGAGGGACCTTGGTGTATATGTGCATAGATCCCTGAAAGTTGGCAATCAAGTCGATAAGGTTGTTAAGAAGGCATACGGAGTCTTGGCTTTTACTGGTAGGGGGATTGAATTTTGGAGCCGCAACATCATGTTGCAACTATACAAAACTCTAGTGTGGCTGCACTTGGAATATTGTGTACAGTTCTGGTCGCCGCATTATAAGAAAGATGTGGAGGCATTGGAGAAGGTACAGAGGAGGTTTACCAGGATGTTGGCTGGTATGGAAGGCAGGTTTTGTGAAGAGAGGCTGAAGGATTTGAGGTTGTTTTCGTTAGAAAGGCGGCGGCTAAGAGGAGACCTGATTGAAACATATAAGATGATTAGAGGTTTAGATAGGGTGGATAGTGATAGTCTTTTTCGTTGGCTGGAGAAAGCTAGCATGAGGGGACATAGCTTTAAATTAAGGGGTGGTAGTTATAGGACGGATGTCAGAGGTAGGTACTTTACCCAGAGGGTGGTAAGAGTATGGAATGCCCTGCCTGCTGCAGTTGTAGATGCGCCAAGTTTGGTGGTGTTTAAGAGGTTAGTGGATAAGTTTATGGATGAAAAGGGAATGGTTTAGGTTAGAGAGTCATTGCTTTTTCTTAATTGGGCGGCGCAACATCGAAGGCCGAAGGGCCTGTTCTGCTCTGTAATGTTTTATGTTCCTGTCACGCAAGGAGGAAATGGTCGAGTAAGGGAACCTTGGTGTACAAATAAAGTTAATTTGCTGGTTAAAAGGAAAAAAGAGGCTTATGTCAGGATGAGGCTTGAAGGCTTGGTTAGTGCAATGGATAGCTATAGATTAGCCAGGAGGGAGCTAAAGAGTAAGTTGAGGAGAGCTAAGAGGGGACATGAGAAGACTTTGGCTGATAGGATTAAGGAGAATCCTAAAGCTTTCTTTAGTTATGTTAAGAATAGAAGATTGGTTAGGGCAATATTAAGGCCAGTCATAGACAGCAGTGGGAAGTTGTGCGTGGAGCCTGAAGAGATTGGAGAGGCACTGAACAAATATTTCTCTTTGGTATTCACGCAGGGAGATGTAAATGTAGTTATGGAGATCACTGAGGTACAACGTTGCAAACTGGAAAGTATTGAAGTAGATAAGGAGGATGTGCTAGATATTCTTGAGGGTTTGAAGTTAGATAAGTCCCCTGGGCCGGATGGGATTTACCCTAGGATTCTCTGGGAGGCAAGAGAGGCGATTGCAGAGCCTCTGGCTCTGATCTTCAGGTCGTCGTTGGTTATGGGTATAGTTCCTGAAGACTGGAGGATAGCGAATGTGATCCCATTGTTCAAGAAGGGGAATAGAGACTTCCCAGGGAATTATAGGCAGGTGAGTCTTACTTCTGTTGTGGGCAAAGTATTGGAGAGAATTATTAGGGATAGGATTTATACTTATTTAGAGAGGAATGAATTGTTTGGGGATAGTCAGCATGGTTTTGTGAAGGGTAAGTCGTGCCTTACTAACCTTATTGAGTTTTTTGAAAAAGTGACCAAAGAGGTGGATGGGGGTAAGGCAGTTGATGTAGTATATATGGACTTTAGTAAGGCGTTCGATAAGGTGCCCCATGGAAGGCTTCTTCAGAAAATGCAGATGTATGGGATAGAGGGTGATTTAGCTAATTGGATTAGGAATTGGCTAGCAGATAGAGGACAGAGGGTGGTGGTTGATGGGAGATAGTCATCGTGGAGTTCGGTTACAAGTGGTGTATCTCAGGGATCTGTTTTGGGGCCCCTGCTGTTTGTAATTTTTATAAATGATCTGGATGAGAATATTGAAGGATGGATTAGTAAATTTGCGGATGACACCGAAGTCGGTGGAGTGGTAGATAGTGAAGAGGGGTGTTCTAGTTTGCAGAGAGACTTGGACAAGTTGCAGAGCTGGGCCGAGAGGTGGCAAATGGTGTTTAATGTGGAAAAGTGTGAGGTAATGCACTTTGGCAGGAATAATAAATGTGTAGAGTATAGGGCTAATGGTAGGATTCTTAATAGTGTTGATGAACAGAGGGATCTTGGTGTATATGTGCATAGATCCCTGAAAGTAGGCAGTCAAGTCGATAAGGTTGTCAAGAAGGCATACGGAGTCTTAGCTTTTATTGGTAGGGGGATTGAATTTCGGAGCCGCAACGTCATGTTGCAACTATACAAAACTCTAGTGCGGCCGCACTTGGAGTATTGTGTACAGTTCTGGTCCCCACATTATAAGAAAGATGTGGAGGCATTGGAGAGGGTACAGAGGAGGTTTACCAGGATGTTGCCTGGTATGGAGGGCATGTCTTATGAGGAGAGGCTGAGGGATTTGAGGTTGTTTTCGTTAGAAAGGAGGCGGCTAAGAGGAGACCTTATCGAAACATATAAGATGATTAGAGGTTTAGATAGGGTGGACAGTGATAGCCTTTTTCCTAGGATGGAGAAAGCTAGCACGAGGGGACACAGCTTTAAATTAAGGGGTGATAGTTATAGGACGGATATCAGAGGTAGGTACTTTACCCAGAGGGTGGTTAGGGAGTGGAATGCTGCCCTGCCGGCAGTTGTAGATGCACCAAGTTTGGTGGCGTTTAAGAGGTTAGTTGATAAGTTTATGGAAGAGAAGGGAATGGTTTAGTTTGGAGGGTCATTGCTTTTTTTTTTCATAATTGGTCGGCGCAACATCAAAGGCCGAAGGGCTTGTTCTGCGCTGTAATGTTCTATGTTCTATGTTCTATGTATCTCTCAACATCTTATAAACCTCTATCAGGTCACCTCTCAACCTTCGTCTCTCCAGGGAGAAGAGTCCTAGCTCCCTCAACCTATCTTCATAAGGCCTGCCTCCCAATCCAGGCAACATGCTTGTAAATCTCCTCTGCACCCTCTCAATAGCTTCCACATCCTTCTTGTAATGAGGCAATCAGAACTGCACACAGTACTCCAAGTGGGGTCTGACAAGGGTCTTATAAAGTTGCAACATTACCTCCCGACTCCTAAACTCAGTTCCTCTATTAATGAAGGCCAGTACACCATATTCCTTCTTGACCACATCCTCCACCTGCGAGGCCGATTTAAGAGTCCTATGGACGCGGACCCCAAGATCTTTCTGCTCCTCAACACAGCTAAGACTCCTACCCCTTATATTGTACTCCTTCATCCCATTGTTCCTGCCATAATGGACCACTACACATTTATCTGCGTTGAAGTCCATCTGCCACTTCTCCGCCCAGTCTTGCATCCTGTCTATGTCCCGCTGCAACTTCAGACATCCAGCAAAACTCAGCAAAAGTATAAACCAGTGATAAGGAAGGACAGTAGAAAAAGAGATAATCAGCCATGGATATCTAAGGAAATAAAGGAGGAAAACATAAGAACATAAGAAATAGGAGCAGGAGTCGGCCATCCAGCCCCTCGAGCCTACCCCGCCATTCAATAAGATCATGGCTGATCTGTAGTGGATCAGTTCCACTTTCCCGCTTTCTCCCCATAACCCTTAATTCTCTTGTCAATTAAAAACCTATCCACTCTTGACTTAAATATATTCAACGAGGAAACCTTCACCACTTCAACAGGCAGAGAATTAAAAGATTCACCACCTTTTGAGTGAAGAAATTCCTCCTCAACTCTGATCTCAACCAGCACCCCCCCCCCCCCCACCCACCCCAAATCTTGAGGCTGTGCCCTCTAGTCCTGCTATCTTTGTTAAACTGGAAGAGTCTCTCAACCTCTACGCTATCCATCCCCTTCATTATCTCATACATCACTATAAGATCCCCTCTCAGCCTTCCAAATTCTGCAGATTGGAAAACAGCAAAATGTAACGCCACTGTTTAAAAAAGGAGGTAGACAAAAGGCAGGTAACTATAGGCTGGTTAGCTTAACTTCTATAGTGGAGAAAATGCTTGAATCTATCATTCAGGAAGAAATAGCGAGACATCTGGATATAAATTGTCCCATTGGTAAGATGCAGCATGGGTTTATGAAGGGAAGGTCATGTTTGATTAATTTGGTGGAATTCTTTGAGAACATTACATATGCAGTGGACAATGGGGAACCTCTGGGTGTGGTAGAACATAGAACATAGAACAATACAGCACAGAACAGGCCCTTCGGCCTTCGATGTTGTGCCGACCAAAATAAAAAGCAATGCCCCTCCTAACTAAACCATTCCCTTCTCTTCCATATACTTATCAACTAAACTCTTAAACGCCACCAAACTTGGCGCATCTACAACTGCTGCAGGCAGGGCATTCCACTCCCGAACCACCCTTTGGGTAAAGAACCTGCCTCTGATATCCGTCCTATAACTATCACCCCTTAATTTAAAGCTGTGTCCCCTCGTGCTAGCTTTTTCCATCCGAGGAAAAAGGCTATCACTGTCCACCCTATCCAAACCTCTAATTATCTTATATGTTTCAATAAGATCCCCCCTTAGCCGCCTCCTTTCTAACGAAAACAACCTCAAATCCTTCAACCTCTCTTCATAGGACCTGCCCTCCATACCAGGCAACATCCTAGGAAACCTCCTCTGTACCCTCTCCAATGCCTCCACATCTTTCTTATAATGTGGCGACCAGAACTGCACACAATACTCCAAGTGCGGCCGCACTAGAGTTTTGTACAGTTGCAACATGATGCTGCGGTCCTAAATTCAATCCCCCTACCAATAAAAGCTAAGACTCCATATGCCTTCTTAACAACTTTATCCACTTGACTGCCTACTTTCAGGGATCTATTGACACATACACCAAGATCCTTCTGTTCCTCAACACTATTAAGAGCCCTACCATTAGCCCTATCCTCTACACTTTTATTGTTCCTGCCAAAGTGCATTACCTCACACTTTTCCACATTAAACTCCATTTGCCACCTCTCGGCCCAGCTCTGCAACTTGTCCAAGTCACTCTGTAAACTAAAACACCCCTCTTCACTGGTGTATCTGGATTTCCAGAAGGCATTTGACAAGGTGCCACATCAAAGACTACTATATAAGATAAAGGTGCACAGTATTATGGGTAATGTATTAGCACGGATAGAGGATTGGTTAACTAACAGAAACCAAAGAGTGGGGGTAAATGGGTGCTTTTCTGGTTGGTGATTGGTGACTAGTGGTGTGCTCAGGGATCAGTGTTGGGACTACAATTGTTTACAATTTACATCGATGATTTGGAGTTGGGGAGCAAGTGTAGTGTGTCAAAATTTGCAGATGACACTAAGGTGGGTGTCAGAGCAAAGTGTGTAGAGGATGCTGAAAGTCTGCAAAGGGATAGAGATCATCTAAGTGAGTGGGCGAGGGTCTGGCAGATGGAGTACAATGTTGGTAAATGTGAGGTCATCCATTTTGGTTGGAATCACAGCAAAATGGACTGTTATTTAAATGGTAAAAAACTGCAGCATGCTGCTGTGCAGAGGGACCTGGGTGTCCTTGTGCAGGAATCTCAAGGAGTTGGTTTGCAGGTGCAGCAGGTAATGAAGAAGGCAAATGAAATTTTGTCCTTCATTACTAGAGGGATTGAGTTTAAAAGCAGTGAGATTATGTTGCATCTGTATAAGGTGCTGGTGAGGCCACACCTGGAGTTACTGTGTACAGTTTTGGTCTCCTTACTTGAGAAAGGATAGACTGGCACTGGAGGGGGGGCAGAGGAGATTCACCAGGTTGATTCTGGGGTTGAGAGGGTTCGCTTATGAGGGGAGACTGAGTAGACTGGGGCTAAACTCATTGGAATTCAGAAGAATAAAGGGAGATTTTATTGAAACGTTTAAGATTATGAAGGGAATCGATAAGTTAGAAGAGGGAAGTTAAACTAGAATTACGGGACATGGCCTCAAAATAAGAGGAAGCTGATTTAGGACTGAGTTGAGGAGGAACTTCTTCACACAAAGGGTTGTGAATCTGTGGAATTCCCTGCCCAGTGAAGCAGTTGAGGCTCCCTCATTGAATGTTTTTAAGGCAAGGATAGATACATTTTTGAACAGTAAAGGAATTAAGAATTATGGTGAGTGGGCGGCTAAGTAGAGCTGAGTTCATGAAAAGTGAGCCATGATCTTATTGAATAGCAGGGCAGGCTCGAGAGGCCGGATAGCCTCCTCCTGCTCCTAGTTCTTATATTCTTATGTCCTTAGGTCCCTCTTCACTTTTGTCCTTCCAAAAACAGGGGCCAACCTGAGAGTTTGGTTCTCTCAGTCCTAATATCATCCCTGTGAATATGTTCTGAAGTTTCCCTACTGCCTTTGTATGATGTGAGACCCAAACTGTTCCCAGAACTCCACGTGTGATCACATCAGCTTTCTGTAGATGTTAATGTTTAATTATCTTACATTCCCTCTGGAAATGAACCTGATGCTTTGTTTGTTGTTTGTTTTTCTTACTTTGATAGCTAACATCGCACATTGTTCTTAACAACCCAGAACGCAGAGAAATGGATTGGGAGACAGAAATCCACTGGGACTGAGAGACCGCTGGGAGACAATGACAACTGGGACAGAGTGGTCGCTGCTACTGAGTGACCCCTGGGAGAGAGTGACTGCTAGGAGAGAGTCACCAGTGGGAGTGAGTGACCGCTGGGAGAGAGTGACCTCTGGGACTGAGTGACCACTGGGGCTGAGTGACTGCTGGGAGGGAGTGTTAGTAGGGATTGAGTGACCTCTCAGACTGAATGACTGCTGGGAGAGAGTGACCACTGGGACTGAGTGACCACTGATAGTGACCACTGGGGCTGAGTGATGATTGGATGGAGTGATGATTGTGAAACCAGTTGTAAAGAGGAAATACTCAGAAGTGAGACCGAAATGATGTTATGATAAATCTAGAATTAAAGATCGGAGAATCACACAGTCATATAGCACAGAAACAGGCCCTTCAGCCTATTATGTCTATGCTGACCATCAAATGTCAATCTATACTAATCCCATTTACCAGCACTCGGACAGTAGCCTCTTTCATCCTGGCGATTTCAGTGCTCACTCAGATGAACATAGAACATAGAACACTACAGCACAAACAGGCCCTTCGGCCCACAAGTTGCACCAATCATATCCATACCTACCAGACCATAGAACTATCTGTAACTCCCAATCCCATTAAATCCCATGTACTCATCCAGAAGTCTCTTAAAAGATCCCAGCGAGTTCACCTCGACCACCACCGACAGCAGCCGATTCCATTCACTCACCACCCTCTGAGTGAAAAACTTACCTCTAACATCTCCTCTGTACTGTTGCCTAGTTTAGTTAGGTGATATCCTCATTGTTCCTGTGGAGCAGCACGGAGAGGCAGCGATTTGGGTGAGTGTTAAGTTCGAGTTTAAAGTAATTTTTAACATTTTCTTTTTGGTTAAAGTAGCGAGCGGTGGTAGTTTTTTGCCGTTTTTTTAAAACTAACGAAACCGGAAGTCGTCATAAGTAGGCTGCCGGTAGTTGTAGTTTTTCTCTCTGACTCTATAAATTGGCAACTAGTGCAACTGCAGGTTGTTGTTCAGACTCTGGGATATTGGTGGACAAACAATAGGAGGAAAGATGTTGGACAAATACATCTATGGAGCTCAGGGTGTCTTATTGTGTATGACATCACAAACTACCAGAGCTTTGAAGATCTTGAAGATTGGTATGCCATAGTGAAGAAAGTAAATGAGGAGTCCGAACAACAACCTGCAGTTGCACTAGTTGGTATTAAAAGAAATTTCGATAAAATGGTACAGAGAGGAAACCCAATATTCTACACAGGTAGAGTATCCCACCCTCCCCCCTCCTCTAACCTAATAATAAAAGTGTGTGGGAAGTTTTTTTTTCTCTCCTGGAAATTAAAGTATCAGGGATGGCAATGCAGGCAGTACGTTGCACCTCCTGTAGTATGTACGAGGTGAGGGACACCAGTAGTGTTCCTGCTGATTATACCTGCAGGAAGTGTGCCCATTTGTAGCTCCTTGAGGATCGTGTTAAGGAGCTGGAGCTGGAATTAGAGGAACTCCGGATAATTCGGGAGGTTGAGGTGGATATTGACAGGAGTAACAAAGAGATAGTCACTTCTAAAAGTGATTCTTGGGTAACTATTAGGAAGAGGGGTAAGAAGCAATCGGGTAGACAATCCCCCGGGGCTGTTCCCCTCCAAAACAAGTTTTCTGTCCTGGAGGCTACAGTTGAGGAAGAATCAACTGGAGATGGCCAAAGGGAGCAGGTCTCTGGGGGTGAGCCTGCTGGGAATGCTCAGGTGGGTAGGGGGAATAAGAGATTGGGCCTGGTAATTGGAGACTCCATAGTTAGGGCGACAGATAGGAGAGTAAATAGTAATAAACGGGACTCAGGGCTGGTGTGTTGCCTCCCAGGGGCCGGGGTCCAGGATGTCTCAGAGCGGGTTTTCAAGATTCTTAAGGGAGAGGGGAGTCAGCCCCATGTCATAGTTCATGTAGGGACACATGATGTAGGTAGGACAAGGGAAGGGGATATTAAACAGAAATTTATGGAGTTGGGGTGGAATCTTAGAGCCAAAACAAACAGAGTAGTTATCTCTGGACTCTTGCCTATGCCATGGGATCTTGGTGTATGTGTCAATAGATCCCTGAAAGTAGGCAGTCAAGTGGATAAAGTTGTTAAGAAGGCATATGGAGTCTTAGCTTTTATTGGTAGGGGGATTGAATTTAGGAGCCGCAGCATCATGTTTCAACTGTACAAAACTCTAGTGCGGCCGCACTTGGAGTATTGTGTGCAGTTCTGGTCCCCACATTATAAGAAAGCTGTGGAGGCATTGGAGAGGGTACAGAGGAGGTTTACCAGGATGTTGCCTGGTATGGAGGGCAGGTCCTATGAAGAGAGGTTGAAGGATTTGAGGTTGTTTTCGTTAGAAAGGAGGCGGCTAAGAGGGGATCTTCTTGAAGCATATAAGATGATTAGAGGTTTAGATAGGGTGGACAGTGATAGCCTTTTTCCTAGGATGGAGAAAGCTAGCACGAGGGACACAGCTTTAAATTAAGGGGTATGAGTTATAGGACGGATATCAGAGGTAGGTTCTTTACTCAAAGAGGGATTAGGGAGTAGAATGCCCTGCCTGCAGCTGTTGTAGATGCGCCAAGTTTGGTGGCGTTTAAGAGGTTAATTGCTAAGTATATGGAAGAGAAGGGAATGGTTTAGTTTGGAGGGGCATTGCTTTTTATTTTGGTCGGCACAACATCGAAGGCCGAAGGGCCTGTTGTGTGCTGTAATGTTCTATGTTCTATGTTCTATAATTTAGAGAAGAACAGAGGGAGGGAATGTTTGAACTCGTGGCTGTGGGGATGGTGCAGGAGGGAGGGGTTCAGGTTCCTGAACAATTGGGACTCATTCTGGGATAGGTGGGACCTCTACAAGAGAGATGGTCTACACCTGAACCAGAGGGGAACCAATATCTTGGGGGAAAAGTTTGCAAAGGCTATGCAGGGGGCTTTAAACTGATTCAGAGGTGGGGGTGGGATCCTGAGTAATTTGGATGTTAAGAGGGACGAGAACAAGGGGGTCATAGATGAGAACTGTAAAACACAGCAGCGTACGGGTGGAGTAGGGCATGGTTTGAAATGCGTATACTTTAATGCAAGAAGTATTCACAATAAGGTGGAGGAACTTGCAGCTTGGACCAGTAGCCGGAACTTCGATGTTGTGGCCATTTCAGAGACATGGATAGAGCAGGGACAGGAATGGTTGTTGCAGGTTCCAGGGTTAGAACATAGAACATTACAGCACAGAACAGGCCCTTCGGCCTTCGATGTTGTGCCGACCAAAATAAAAAGCAATGCCCCTCCAAACTAAACCATTCCCTTCTCTTCCATATACTTATCAATTAACCTCTTAAACGCCACCAAACTTGGCGCAACTACAACAGCTGCAGGCAGGGCATTCCACTCCCTAATCACTCTTTGAGTAAAGAACCTACCTCTGATCTCCGTCCTATAACTCATACCCCTTAATTTAAAGCTGTGTCCCCTCGTGCTAGCTTTCTCCATCCTAGGAAAAAGGCTATCACTGTCCACCCTATCTAAACTCTAATCATCTTATATGCTTCAATAAGATCCCCTCTTAGCCGCCTCCTTTCTAACGAAAACAACCTCAAATCTTCAACCTCTCTTCATAGGACCTGCCCTCCATACCAGGCAACATCCTGGTAAATCTCCTCTGTACCCTCTCCAATGCCTCCACATCTTTCTTATAATGTGGCGACCAGAACTGCACACAATACTCCAAGTGCGGCCGCACGAGAGTTTTGTACAGTTGCAACATGATGCTGCGGCTCCTAAATTCAATCCCCCTGCCAATAAAAGCTAAGACTCCATATGCCTTCTTAACAACTTTATCCACTTGACTGCCTACAGTTCAAATGCTTCAGTCAGAGTAGAGAAGGAGGTAGAAGGGGGGGAGGAGTGGCATTATTAGTTAAAGACTATATCACAGTGACAGAAAGGAAGTTTGATGAGGACTTGTCTGTTGAGGTAGTATGGGCTGAGGTTAGAAACAGAAGAGGAGAGGTCACCCTGTTGGGAGGCTTTTATAGACCTCCTAAAAGTTCTAGAGAGGTAGAGGAAAGGATTGCAAAGTCGATCCTGGACAGGAGTGAAAGTAATAGGGTAATTGTTATGGGGGACTTTAATTTTACTAATATTGATTGGAATAGCTATAGCTCTAGCTCGTTAGAGGGGTCAGTTTTCGTACAAAGTGTGCAGGAAGGTTTTTTGACTCAGTATGTAGATAGGCCAACTAGAGGTGAGGCTACATTGGATTTGGTGCTGGGCATTGAGCCAGACCAGGTGTTAGACTTGGAAGTTGGTGAACATTTTGGTGATAGTGACCACAATTTGGTTACGTTCACCTTAGTGATGGATAGGGATAGGCATGAAGCTGGGGGCAGTAGTTATAGCTGGGGGAATGGTAATTATGAGGCCATAAGGAGGGAATTAGGGTACATAGGTTGGATGAGGAAACTACAGGGACTGGGAACATCTGAAATGTGGAACTTATTCAAGGAGCAGCTACTGCGAATCCTTGATAAGTATGTCCCCGTCAGGCAAGGAGGAAATGGTCGAGTAAGGGAACCTTGGTGTACTAAAAAAGTTAATTTGCTGGTTAAAAGGTAAAAAGAGGCTTATGTCAGGATGAGGCTTGAAGGCTCAGTTAATGCACTGGATAGCTATAGATTAGCCAGGAGGGAGCTAAAGAGTAAGTTGAGGAGAGCTAAAAGGGGACACGAGAAGACTTTGGCTGATAGGATCAAGGAGAATTCTAAAGCTTTCTTTAGATATGTTAAGAATAGAAGATTGGTTAGGGCAAGATTAGGGCCAGTCATAGACAGCAGTGGGAAGTTGTGCGTGGAGCCTGAAGAGATTGGAGAGGCACTGAACAAATATTTCTCTTTGGTATTCACGCAGGGAGATGTAAATGTAGTTGTGGAGAACACTGGGATACAGGGTTGCAAACTGGAAAGTATTGAAGTAGATAAGGAGGATGTGTTAGATATTCTTGAGGGTTTGAAGTTAGTTAAGTCCCCTGGGCCAGATGGGATTTACCCTAAGATTCTCTGGGAGGCAAGAGAGGAAATTGCAGAGCCTCTGGCTCCTATCTTCAGGTCGTCGTTGGTTACGGGTACAGTGCCGGAAGACTGGAGGATAGTGAATGTGGTCCCATTGTTCAAGAAGGGGAAGAGAGACTTTCCTGGGAATTATAGGCCGGTGAGTCTTACTTCTGTTGTGGGAAAAGTATTGGAGAGAATTATTAGGGATAGGATTTATAGTTATTTAGAGAGAAATGATTTGATTGGGGATAGTCAGCATGGTTTTGTGAAGGGTAGGTCGTGTCTTACTAACCTTATTGAGTTTTTTGAAAAAGTGACCAAAGAGGTGGATGGGGGTAAGGCGGTTGATGTGGTATATATGGACTTTAGTAAGGCGTTCGATAAAGTTCCCCATGGAAGGCTTCTGCAGAAAATGCAGATGTATGGGATTGAGGGTGATTTAGCTAATTGGATTAGGAATTGTCTAGCAGATAGAAGACAGAGGGTGATGGTTGATGGGAGATATTCATCGTGGATTTCGGTTACAAGTGGTGTACCTCAGGGGTCTGTTTTGGGGCCCCTGCTGCTGTAATTTTTATAAATGATCTGGATGAGGGTATTGAAGGATGGATTAGTAAATTTGCGGATGACACCAAAGTCGGAGGAGTGGTAGATAGCGAAGAGGAGTGTTCTAGTTTGCGAGAGACTTGGACAAGTTGCAGAGCTGGGCCGAGAGGTGGCAAATGGAGTTTAATGTGGAAAAGTGTGAGGTAATTCACTTTGGCAGGAATAACAAATGTGTAGAGTATAGGGCTAATGGTAGGACTCTTAATAGTGTTGATGAACAGAGGATCTTGGTGTATATGTGCATAGATCCCTGAAAGTTGGCAATCAAGTCGATAAGGTTGTTAAGAAGGCATATGGAGTCTTAGCTGTTATTGGTAGGGGGATTGAATTTCGGAGCCGCAACGTCATGTTGCAACTGTACAAAACTCTAGTGCGGCCGCACTTGGAGTATTGTGTGCAGTTCTGGTCCCCACATTATAAGAAAGATGTGGATGCATTGGAGAGGGTACAGAGGATGTTTACCAGGATGTTGCCTGGTATGGAGGGCAGGTCTTATGAAGAGAGGCTGAGGGATTTGAGGTTGTTTTCGTTAGAAAGAAGGCGGCTAAGAGGAGACCTTATTGAAACATATCAGATGATTAGAGGTTTAGATAGGGTGGACAGTGATAGCCTTTTTCCTAGGATGGAGAAAGCTAGCACGAGGGGACATAGCTTTAAATTAAGGGGTGGTGGCTTTAGGACAGATGTCAGAGGTAGGTTCTTTACCAGAGGCTGGTAAGGGTATGGAATGCCTTGCCTGTGTCAGTTGTAGATGCGCCAAGTTTGGTGGCGTTTAAGAGGTTAGTAGATAAGTTTATGGATGAAAAGGGAATGGTTTAAGTTAGAGGGTCACTGCTTGTTCCTAATTGGTCGGCGCAACATCGAGGGCCGAAGGGCCTGTTCTGCGCTGTAATGTTCTATGTTCTATGTTCTAAACTGAAACAAATCCTTCTGCCCTTTACTTGGTCCATATCCCTCTATTCCGTCCCTATTCCTGTACCCATCCAGATGCCTCTTAAATGTTGCTAATGTTCCTGCTTCCACCCCCTCCTCTGGCAACCCGTTCCAGGCACCCACCCCTCTCTGTGTAAAAAACGTACCCCCCACATCTCCCTTAAACTGTCCCCTCTCCCCTTGAACCTGTGCTCCCTTGTAATTAACATCCCAGCCCTGAGAAAAAGCCTCTGACTATCCACACTGTGTGCCTCTGATCATTTTGAAGACCTCGATCAGGTCTCCCCTCAGCCCCCATCTTTCCGGTGAAAACAGTCCTTATTTATTCAATCTCACCTCTTCGTTGACAAGTAGTTGAGAGATTTTACTGGTGAATTCTGGGAGAAGTCGGACCAGCAACATTTACCAAGAAATGGGAAGCGGAAGATCTGGTGTCAAGAAACAGTAAGTCCAGAACACTATATTAGAGCTCCCTTCCCTCCATCCCCTTCTAACCAAAAAAAAGGCCACTGTGAGAAGGTAAAAGTGAAGGTAAGAGTTTTATAAATTTTCTCAAATAATTGAATTGATGCTCGAAAGATTGGTCAATGCGGTTAAGTGTTGCACTTGTGGGAGATCCGAGATGCTTCCAGTGTCTCGGACAACTACATCTGCAAGAAGTACACCCAACTTATGGACTTTATGGACTTTAGTAAGGCGTTTGATAAGGTGGCCCATGGAAGACTTCTACAGAAAATGCAGATGTGTGGAATAGAGGGTGATTTAGCTAATTGGATTAGGAATTGGCTAGCAGATAGAAGACAGAGGGTGGTGGTTGATGGGAGATATTCATCGTGGAGTTTGGTGACAAGTGGTGTACCTCAGGGATCTGTTTTGGGGCCCCTGCTGTTTGTAATTTTTATAATGATCTGGATGAGGGTATTGAGGGATGGATCAGTAAATTTGCAGATGACACTAAAGTTGGTGGAGTGGTAGATAGTGAAGAGGGGTGTTTTAGTTTACAGAGTGACTTGGACAAGTAAACATTTCAAAAATGTTTAAACTAATAGGGAGGGAGGGTGGGGAGCAGCAGGAACTGGGAGTGGGATAGAGAGGGATGATAGGGAAACACCAGTAGGTAGAAAGGTATTTCCGAGAGCTGAGGGTCTCCAGTGCATGTGTTTTAATGCGAGGAGTGTGACTGGCAAAACAGATGAACTGAAGGCAATAATGTTCACGAGGAGTTTAGACGTGGTGGCGGTGACCGAGACGGGGTTGAAGGAGGGGCAAGACTGGCAATTGAATATTCCAGGGTATAAGTGTTTTAGGTGTGACAGAGTTGGTGAGAAGAGAGGCGGGGGAGTGGCTTTATTAGTTAAGGACAACGTCATAGCAGTGCAGAGGGAGATAGGTATGTATGATTTAGGAACTGAGTCTCTATGGGTGGAGCTGAGGAATAGGAAGGGAGTGGTTACTCTGTTGGGTGTTTACTACAGACCACCCAACAGCCCGCGGGCTGTGGAAGAAGGGATATGCAGGGACATTTTAGATAAGTGTAGGAAAAATAGGGTGGTAGTTGTGGGAGATTTCAATTTTCCTGGAGTAGATTGGAGTGTGCCCAGGGCTGTAGGAGTGGATGGGGAGGAATTTGTACAGTGTGTTTTGGAAGGGTCCTTGGAGCAGTATGTGGATGGCCCGACTAGAGAGGGGCTATACTGGATTTGGTTCTAGGGAATGAGCCAGGCCAGGTGGTTGACGTCGAGGTAGGAGAGCAGGTGTCAAATAGTGATCACAACTCTGTCTGCTTTAGGATATTAATGGAAAAGGATGAGACTGGCCCAAAAGGGAGGGGAGTTAACTGGGGGAGGGCTAGATACGGCCAGATTAGGCAAGAACTTAAAGATACGGATTGGGATAAGCTTTTTGAGGGCAGGTCGACGAGGTACATGTGGGAGTCTTTCAAGGGAAAACTAAACTCTCTGCAGGAAAGATATGTGCCGGCAAGGAGGAAGGATGGGAAAGGAAGGATTAGAGAACCTTGGCTTACCAGGGAGATTGAGGACGTGATCAAGAAAAAGAGAGAGGCTTACATTAGATCTAGGCAACTAGGGACTGAGATAGCGCTGGAAGCTTATAGAGAGTGTAGACGGGATCTAAAAAGGGGTATTAGAAAGGCAAAAAGGGGCCAGGAGGTGGCTCTGGCAGGTAGGATTAAAGAAAATCCAAAGGCATTTTACACCTATGTAAGGAGCAAAAGGATGGTTAGAGGCAAGATTGGTCCTCTTAGGGACAGTGGAGGGGATCTATGCTTAGAGCCTGAGGGAATGGGGGAGATCCTGAATGAATACTTTGCGTCGGTATTCACGCAGGAGACTGGACAGATGTCTGGGCCTGATGTTGACAAAGTTGAAGATTGGTTGAGGGAAATAAGGATTACGAGGAAAGAGGTGTTGGGGCTGTTAGGCAGCTTAAAGACATATAAAGCTCCAGGGCCTGATGGCATTTACCCCAGCTGCTAAGGGAGTTGAGGGAAGACTTGGCTGGGCCTCTGACGCAAATCTTTGTCTCTTCCTTGGACACAGGTGAGGTCCCAAAGGACTGGAGGATAGCAAACGTAGTACCGTTGTTTAAAAAAGGTCAGAGGGATCACCCAGGGAACTATAGGCCGGTGAGCTTGACTTCAGTTATAGGTAGCTAATGGAGAGGATCCTTAGGGACAGGATGTATGAGCATCTGGAGCGCTGCGATCTGATCAGGGATACGCAGCATGGCTTCGTCAAGGGGAAGTCTTATCTTACGAATCTGGTGGAATTTTTTGAAGAAGTGACAAAAACAGTTGATGAAGGACAGGCTGTTGATGTCGTCTACATGGATTTCAGTAAGGCGTTTGACAAGGTGCCTCATGGTAGACTGATAGAGAAGGTGAAGGCGCATGGGATACAGGGGCGGGTATGTAGATGGGTCGAAACTGGCTCGGAAGGAGGAGACAGAGGGTAGTAGTGGAAGGCTCTTTTTCCAGCTGGAAGCCTGTCACTACTGGAGTGCCACAAGGCTCAGTACTAGGTCCTCTTCTATTTGTGGTCTACATAAACGACTTGGAAGTAGGGGTAGGTGGTGAGATCAGCAAATTTGCTGATGACACCAAGATGCTTGGATTGGCGGGTACAGAAGAGCAATGTCAGGCAATACAACAGGACATAGACAGGTTGGTAGACTGGGCAGATAGATGGCAAATGGAAGTTAATCCGGATAAATGCGAGGTGATGCATTTTGGCCGGAAAAATGTAGAAGAGAGTTATAGGATAAAAGGTAAAACTATTCGGAGTATATAGACGCAGAGAGACTTGGGGGTGCAGGTTCACAAGTCTCTGAAGGTGTCTTCACAGGTGGAGAAGGTGATAAAGAAAGCGTATAGTATGTTAGCTTTCATAGAAAAGGGTATAGAATATAAGAGTAGGAGTTTGATGTTGCAATTGTATACAACTTTGGTTAGGCCTCACTTGGAATACTGCGCCCAGTTCTGGTCTCCGTACTATCGGAAGGATGTGGAGTCCTTGGAGAGAGTGCAGAGGAGGTTTACCAGGATGCTGCCTGGTATGGAAGGACTGTCCGATGAGGAACGATTAGATAGACTGGGGTTGTTTTCCCTTGAAAGACGTCGGCTTAGAGGGGATCTCATAGAGGTGTATAAGATTATCAGGGGTATAGATAGAGTAAATGGAGGTAAACTTTTTCCACCTTTAGAAATGGATAGGACGAGGGGTCATGGCCATAGGGTGAGGGGGGCTAGGTATAGGACGAATATTAGAGGGCAGTTTTTCACACAAAGGGTAGTGGGGGTGTGGAATGCACTGCCGAGTAAGGTGGTGGGAGCAGGCACGCTGGGGCTGTTTAAGGGTCTCTTGGACAGCCACATGAGCGGTATGCAGATAGAGTGATATATTAGGACTGTTTAACTACGGCTTTTTTCCACAGGTAATTCGGTCCATAATTTGAGCACGCATTCGGCAGGTGGTGCGGGTACGGCTCTTGGATGTTGATTCATGGGTTGCCTGGTACCTCATGTCGTATATGATTGCTTTATGTGGACCACCTGAAGGGCACCATGACAGCTCAGAGACTATCGATGTGGCTGTGCAGACACTTGGAATTGGGCCAGTGTCTGCGGTAGTTTGCGCGTTCTCCCCGTGGTTGCGTGGGTTTTCTCCGGGCACTCCGGTTTCCTCCCACAACCCAAAAATTCGCTCTTAAGCTGATTGGGTAACAAATTGTCCCTATGGTGAAAATTTTCCAAATTAGGATTAATATATATACTATTATATAGGACTATTAAAATAGGATAATGATTTGGTATTACGGTGGCGCGGGCTCGTTGGGCCGAAGGGCCTGTTTCCCGTGCTGTGTTGCTTTAAAAAAAAAAAAAAAAGTTGCAGAGCTGGGCCGAGAGGTGGCAAATGGAGTTTAATGTGGAAAAGTGTGAGATAATGCACTTTGGCAGGAACAATAAATGTGTAGAGTATAGGGCTAATGGTAGGGCTCTTAATAGTGTTTTGGAACAGAAGGATCTTGGTGTATGTGTCAATAGATCCCTGAAAGTAGGCAGTCAAGTGGATAAAGTTGTTAAGAAGGCATATGGAGTCTAGCTTTTATTGGTAGGGGGATTGAATTTAGGAGCCGCAGCATCATGTTGCAACTGTACAAAACTCTAGTGCGGCCGCACTTGGATATTGTGTGCAGTTCTGGTCCCCACATTATAAGAAAGATGTGGAGGCATTGGAGAAGGTACAGAAGAGGTTTACCAGGATGTTGCCTGGTATGGAGGGCAGGTCTTATGAAGAGAGGCTAAGGGATTTGAGGTTGTTTTCGTTAGAAATGAGGCGGCTAAGAGGGGACCTAATCGAAACATATAAGATGATTAGAGGTTTAGATAGGGTGGACAGTGATAGCCTTTTTCCTAGGATGGAGAAAGCTAGCACGAGGGGACACAGCTTTAAATTAAGGGGTATGAGTTATAGGACGGATATCAGAGGTAGGTTCTTAACTCAAAGAGTGATTAGGGAGTGGAATGCCCTGCCTGCAGCTGTTGTAGATGCGCCAAGTTTGGTGGCGTTTAAGAGGTTAATTGATAAGTATATGGAAGAGAAGGGAATGGTTTAGTTTGGAGGGGCATTGCTTTTTATTTTGGTCGGCACAACATCGAAGGCTGAAGGGCCTGTTCTGTGCTGTATTGTTCTATTAACTGCAGCTCCTTACAAACTGCATGGATAGTTTGCAGCACCAGCTGGATCACTTAGAAGCATGAAGGTGGCGGAAAGCATTATAGATAGGAGCTTTAGAGATGTGGTCACACCCAAGGTGCAGCCAGATAGAAGGGTGACCGCTAGAAGGGGCAGGCAGTCAGTGCAGGAATCCCCCTCTCTAACAAGTATACGGTTTTGGATATTGTTGGAGATGGCTGATCAGGGGATAATAAAAGCAGCAGCAGGAGCAATGGCACAATGGCTGGCTCTGATGTTAAGCAGGGAGAGACAAAGGGCACTAAAGGAGTCATTACAGGGGACTCTATAGTAAGGGGTGCAGAAAGGTGCTTCTGTGGACGTGAAAAGAGCTCCAGGATGGAATGTTACCTTCCTAGTGACAGGGTCCAGGATATCTCTGAACCGACAGAAAGCATTTTGAAAGGAGAGAGTGAACAGTCAGACGTTGTGGTATATACTGGTACTAATGACATAAGTCGGAAAAGTGATAAGATCCGTCAGCAGCAGTTTAGGGAATTAGGTAGGAAGTTAAAAAGCAGGACCTCTAGAGTTATAATCTCAGGATGACTCGCTGTGCCATGTGCCAATGAGGCTAGGAATAGAAAGATAGTGCAGCTCAACACATGGCTAAACAGCTGATATAAGAGGGAGGGTTTCAGGAATTTGGACTATTGGGGTCTCTTCCGGGGCAGGTGGGACCTGTACAAGAAGTATAGATTGTATCTAACCTGGAAGGATACGAATAATCTGGTCAGGAGGTTTGCTGGTATCACACAGGAGCATTTAAACTAGTTTGGCAGGGGAATGGCAACCAAAGCAAAGGTGAATTAACTACATAGAACATAGAACATTACAGCGCAGTACAGGCCCTTCGGCCCTCGATGTTGCGCCGGCCAGTGGACCCTCTAACCTAAACTATTCCAATATCATCCATATGCCTATCCACCGAACATTTGAATGCCCCCAAAGTAGGCGAGACCACAACTGCTGCAGGCAGGCATTCCACGCTCTCACCACCCTCTGTGTAAAGAACCTGCCTCTGACATCCGTCCTATAACTACCACCTCTTAATTTAAAGTTATGTCCCCTCGTGTTGGTCATCACCATCCGAGGAAAAGGCTCTCACTATCCACCCTATCCAGTCCTTTGATCATCTTATACGCCTCAATTAGGTCACCGCGTAACCTTCTTCTCTTTAATGAAAATAACCTCAGGTCCCTCAGCCTTTCCTCATAAGGCCTTCCCACCATACCAGGCAACATCCTGGTAAACCTCCTCTGCACTCTTTCCAATGCTTCCACATCTTTCTTATAACTGAAAGAGACTCAGACAGTAAAGCCAGTAAGACTCAGAGAAAGAGCAGGCAGGATGTAGTTGCGAATCAAAGAGGGTCTGGTGGACTGAAGTGCACTCATTTCAATGTGAGAGATGTACTTTTGGGCAAAGTATTGGAGAGAATTATTAGGGATAGGATTTATAGTTATTTAGAGAGAAATGAATTGATTGGGGATAGTCAGCATGGTTTTGTGAAGAGTAGGTCGTGCCTTACTAACCTCATTGAGTTTTTTGAAAAAGTGACCAAAGAGGTGGATGGGGGTAAGGCGGTTGATGTGGTAATATATGGACTTTAGTAAGGCGTTTGATAAGGTGGCCCATGGAAGGCTTCTGCAGAAAATGCAGATGTATGGGATTGAGGTGATTTAGCTAATTGGATTAGGAATTGGCTAGCAGATAGAAGACAGAGGGTGGTGGTTGATGGGAGATATTCATCGTGGAGTTCGATGACAAGTGGTGTACCTCAGGGGTCTGTTTTGGGGCCCCTGCTGTTTGTAATTTTTATAAATGATCTGGATGAGGGTATTGAAGGATGGATTAGTAAATTTGCAGATGACACTAAAGTCGGTGGAGTGGTAGATATGAAGAGGGGTGTTATAGTTTGCAGAGGGACTTAGACAAGTTGCAGAGCTGGGCCGAGAGGTGGCAAATGGAGTTTAATGTGGAAAAGTGTGAGGTAATGCACTATGGCAGGAATAATAAATGTGTAGAGTATAGGGCTAATGGTAGGATTCTTAGTAGTCTTGATGAACAGAGCGATCTTGGTGTGTATGTGCATAGATCCCTGAAAGTAGGCAGTCAAGTCGAGAAGGTTGTTAAGAAGGCATATGGAGTCTTAGCTTTTATTGGTAGGGGGATTGAATTTCGAGCCGCAACGTCATGTTGCAACTGTACAAAACTCTAGTGCGGCCGCACTTGGAGTATTGTGTGCAGTTCTGGTCCCCACATTATAAGAAAGATGTGGAGGCATTGGAGAGGGTACAGAGGAGGTTTACCAGGATGTTGCCTGGTATGGAGGCAGGTCTTATGAAGAGAGGCTGAGGGATTTGAGGTTGTTTTCGTTAGAAAGGAGGCGGCTAAGAGGGGACCTAATCGAAACATATAAGATGATTAGAGGTTTAGATAGGGTGGACAGTGATAGCTTTTTCCTAGGATGGAGAAAGCTAGCACGAGGGGACACAGCTTTAAATTAAGGGGTGATAGTTATAGGACGGATATCAGTGGTAGGTTCTTTACCCAAAGGGTGGTTCGGGAGTGGAATGCCCTGCCTGCAGCAGTTGTATATGCGCCAAGTTTGGTGGCGTTTAAGAGGTTAGTTGATAAGTATATGGAAGAGAAGGGAATGGTTTAGTTTGGAGGGGCATTGCTTTTTATATTGGTCGGCGCAACATCGAAGGCCGAAGGGCCTGTTCTGTGCTGTAATGTTCTATGCTCTATGTTCTATGTAACAGGTAAGGCCGATGAACTTAGAGCTTGGACTAGTATTCGGAACTATGATGTTGTTGCTATTATAGAGACTGGTTAAGGGAAGGACCAGATTGGCAGCTTAACCTTCCAAGATCAAGATTTTTCAGGCGGGATAGAGGGGGACATGAAAGGAATGAGGGAGTTGCACTACTGGTTAAGGAGAATATCACAGCTGTACTCCGGATGGACAGTAACAGTCTGGCAACACCAATTTTAAATCCAACTGATTTATTTGATAGTAAATCTGCTAGCTTTTGGCCTTTGTAGCCTTGGATTAATTAGTAAGTTTGCGGATGGCACAAAGGTTGCTGGATTTGTGGAAAGCGATGAGGATACAGCAGGATATAGATCATTTGGAGACTTGGGCAGAGAGATGGCAGATAGAGTTTAATCTGGATAAATGTGAGATAATGTATTTTGGAAGGTCTAATACAAATAGGAAACATACAATAAATGGCAGAACTCTTAAGAGTATTGATAGGCAGAGGGATCTGGGTATACAGGTTCACAGGTCACTGAAAGTGGCAATGCAGATGGAGAAGGTAGTCAGGAAGGCATACGGCATGCTTACCTTCATCGGCCGGGGTATTGAGTTTAAAAATTGTCAAGTCATGTTGTAGCTTTATAGAACCTTAGTTAGGCTGCACTTGGAATATAGTGTTCAATTCTGGGTCGCCCACACTACCAGAAGGATGTGGAGGCTTTGAAGAGGGTACAGAAAAAATTTCCCAGGATGTTGTCTGGTATAGAGGGCATTAGCTATAAGGAGAGGTTGGAGAAACTTGATTGGTTCTCACTGGAACGACAGAGGTTGAGGAGCAAACATGCTATATGCCTTCTTAATCACTTGGCGACCTGTGTTGCCACTTTGAGTTTATTTTAAGTTTTTTTATTGTCAGAAGTAGACTTACATTAACACTGGAATGAAGATTCTGTGGAAATCTCCTTTTAGGGGACTGTGAACATTTATGCCCAGATCCCTCTGCATATTAATGTTTCAACAGCTTCTGCCATTAACAGGAAAATTCACACCTAAATTTGATCCTCTAAAATCTATCACCTCGTATTTGTCCGATTAAACTCCATTATCCACTAATTGACAATAATGGGAGATGTGGCATCTATCAGATCCCCCCGCAGCCTCCTCTGTTCCAAGAAAAACAACCCCAGCCTATCCACCTCTCCTCAAAGCTTAAGCATTCCATCCCAGGCAGCATCTGATGAATCTCCTCTGCATCCCCTCCAGTGCAATCACATCCTTCCGATAGTGTGGTGACCAGAACTGCACACAGTACTCTCACTGTGGCCTCACCAAAGGTTTATAAACTTGTTCCAAGACCTCCCTGTTCTGATATTCTATACCCAGCTAATGAAAACCAACATTCTGTATCTTCAGCACCCTGTCTGCCTGTGCTGCCACTTTCAGGGATCTCAGGTCCCTTTTATTTCTCAATCCTCCCAAGTGACTGACCCCCATTCACTGTGAAATTCGACCTCCCAAAATGCATCATCTCAACTACATTCCACTACCATTGCTCTGCTCAATTTCCCAACTGACCAATCTCAACCTGTAATCTCAGACTATCTTCCTCACTATTAATAACACCACCAATGTTCATCTGCTAAATTATTCATTATACCTTCTACATTAATATCCAAATCATTGATGTAAATAACAAACAAACATCACAGCAGTGACTCCTGAGCTACACCACTGCTTACAAACTTCCAATCATAAACACAACTCTCTATCATCACCCTTTGTCTCATTTTAACAAGCAGATTTTGAATCCACTTTGCCTTGGGGGTGTGTGTGTGTGTGTGTGTGTGTGACTGTGTGTGTATATATGTGAGAATGTGGGAACATGTGTCAGCTTATGTAAGCGTGTGTGTGCGTGTATATGCGTGTGAATGTGTGTGTATGAGCATGTGTGAACATATGTGTGTGTGTGTGTGTGTGAGCATGTGTGAGTGTGTGTAAGCGTGTCTGAGCATATGTCAGCCTGTGTGTGTATGTGTGTGTGTGTATATATACAAGTGTGTGTGAGCCTATTTGAGTGAGTGTGTGTGTGTGTGTCAGTGTGTGCGTGAGTGTGTGTGTGTATGCGTGTGTGAGAATGTGTGAGCATGTGTGAGTGCGTGTCAGCATGTCTGAGCACGTGTATGAGTATGTGTATGGGCATGTGTGTGTCTATGTGTGTGAGCATATGTCAGCCTGTGTGTGAGTGTGTGTGTGTGTATACAAGTGTGTGTGAGCACGTTGGTGTGTGTGTGAGAGAGAGAGTGTGTGCATGTATGTGTGTGGCTGTGTGTATGTGGCTGTGTGTGGGTGCATGTATAAGTGTGTGTGTGTGAGTCCAACTCAATTGCAGAGGCTTTTTCTTAACCATTTTCATAGACTTTTAATATTGGATATTCTGAATTTTTCCACATTATTTTGATGAGATTCTCACTGATAGAATTCTCTCCAGATTGAGTTTACTCACACTGCCACCTACTGCAGCTGCCAAGAGATTCAGAGATTGTGAAAGATCACTGATTCCTCCAGCACATACTGCAACACTTCCATCAGTGTACACAGAGCAGAGAGCTTACACAGCAACAGCTCAGAGCTTTCCACTGGGGTAATCAATGGACACAGAACAAAGTACAGCACAGGAACAGGCCCTTCGGCCCTCCAAGCCTGTACCGATCATGATGACTGCCAAAACTAAAATTGTATGCACCCATCCTACACCTAATTGCTCCTTAAATGCCGTTATCATACCTGCTCCCATCTCCTCCCCAGGCAATGTGTTTCAGACATTCACCAACTTCTGTGAAAAAGCTTACTTCCTACATCTTCTCGAAACTTTTCCCTACTCACCTTAAACCTGTGCCCCCTAGTAATTGATTCTTCCACCCTGGAAAAACAAGCAAGTGAGAACAAACCAAGTTTCTCCAACTCTCCTCATAGCTAACACCCTCCAGATCAAGCACCATCTTGGTGAATCTTTTCTGTGTGCTGTCCAAAGCATCCACATCCTTCTCGTAGTGTGATGACAGAATTCTACACAATATTCTAAGTGATGCACAACTAAGGTTCTGTCCAGCTGCAGCACAGCCTGCCAATTTTTATACTCAATGCCCTGAATGATGAAGACAAGCATGCCGTATTCTTACTTGCCTGCCTAATCCACCTGCCTCCCACAACTTCCTGGGATATACTTCATCAGTTATCTATCCTGATGCGTTTTAAAACTTCCAGTCCTTCCTTCTCTGTGATATCTACACTCCTCAAGACATCACTATTTATTTCCCCAAGCTCCCTAACATCCATGCCTTTCTCAACAGTAAATATTGATGAGAAATATTCATTTAGGATCTCACCCATCTCTTGTGAATCTGCACATAGATGACCTTGCTGATCCTAAGAGGCCCGACTCTCTTCCTTGTTACTCTTTTGCCCTTTATGGATTCGTAGAAGCTCTTTGGATTCTCCTTTGCCTTATCTGCTAAAACAATTTTGTGTCCCCTTTTTGCCCTCCTGATTTCCCTCTTAACTCTACTCCTACACCCTCTATACTCCTCAAGGAATCCACTTGATCCCAGCTGCCTATGCATGTCATTTGTCTCTTTCTTCTTCTTGATCAGGGCCTCAATATCCTGAGTTATCCGGGGTTCCCGACATCTGCCAGCCTTGCCCTAAGAGAAATCTGTTTACCCTGAAACCCTGGTTCACACACTTTTGAAAGTGTGCCACTTACCAGACATCGCTTTGCCTTCCCACAGAGTGCCCCAGTTAACTTTTGAAAGTTCCTGCCTGATACCATCAAAATTAGCCTTGCCCCAGTTTAGAATTTTAACTTTTGGCTGTCTCTCAGAGCTCTGTGGTACATACTGTCCTGTCTGTCTCTCGGAGCTCTGTGGTACATACTGTCCTGTCTGTCTCTTAGAGCTCTGTGGTACACACTGTCCTGTCTGTCTCTTAGAGCTCTGTGGTACACACTGTCCTGGCTGTCTCTCGGAGCTCTGTGGTACATACTGTCCTGTCTGTCTCTTAGAGCTCTGTGGTACACACTGTCCTGGCTGTCTCTCAGAGCTCTGTGGTACACACTGTCCTGGCTGTCTCTTAGAGCTCTGTGGTACACACTGTCCTGGCTGTCTCTCAGAGCTCTGACCAGAGGTGTCGGAAAGGAGGGGGAGTCAGGGGGTGTATTTTAGCACCTCACTTTCCCAGCACTGATGCTGGGGCTCTACAAACTGGAATCCCCTCCCACTGCACTGAGCCAAATAGCCATCTCTCTAATTTTATGTACCCTATGCCAATTTACCCAGATGTTTAGGGGAGATTGTGGCATAGGGGCATTGTTGCTTGATTAGTAGAGCAGAGTCCTAGGGTTGTGCCCTGGAGCCCAATGTTTGAATCCCACCAGGGCAGATGGTGAAATTTAAATTCAATTAAAGTCTGAAATTAAAAATCTACTGATGACAACAAAATTGTCATTAAAAACCCATCCAGTTCATTGATGTCCTTTAGAGAAGGAAACCTGCCACCCTTACCTGGTCTGGCCTTCATGTGACTTCAGAACCACAGCAATGTAATTGACTTTTAATTGCCCTCAGGGAATGGTCAATAAATGCTGGCCAATGATTCCCACATCCCATCAATAAATAAAAAAATTAGAACCTTGGAAGTTCTGTTTCATTTAGTGCCTAGTTCCTCAAACTCTCAATGTAACCTCAATGGACCAGTTGAGGGAAATATCCACACCGAGGGACGAAGTGTTAGAGCTTCTAAGTAGCATTAAAACTGATAAATCTCCAGGGCCTGATAGCATTTATCCCAGGCTGCTTAAGGAGGTGCGAGGTGAAATTGCTGGGCCTCTGACGCAAACCTTTGAGTCTTCTTTGGACACAGGTGAGGTCCCAGAGGACTGGAGAATAGCTAATGTTGTACCGTTGTTTAAAAAGGGTAGTAGGGATAACCCTGAGAACTATAGGTCGGTGAGTTTGACGTCAGTGGTAGGGAAGCTGTCGGAGGGGATTCTTAGAGATAGGATGTATAAGCACTTAGAGCGTTGCGATCTGATTAGGGATACGCAGCATGGACTTGTTAAGGGGAGTTCGTGCCTTACGAATCCAGTAGAATTTTTTGAGCAGGTGATGAAAACGGTGGATGAAGGGCGAGCCGTTGATGTTGTCTACATGGATTTTAGTAAGGTGTTTGACAAAATCCCTCACAGGAGGCTAGTTGAGAAGGTCAAGGCTCATTGGATACAAGGACAGGTAGCTAGATGGATAAGAAACTGGCCTGGTAATAGGAGACAGAGAGTAATAGTGGAAGGGTATTTTTCTAGCTGGAGGTCGGTCACTAGTGGTATGCCGCAGGGCTCAGTACTGGGACCTCTTCTATTTGTAACATATATAAATGACTTGGAA
>JAGIQG010000003.1:1005090-1040090 GCA_024679065.1 Sphyrna mokarran
TCTTAACATATCGAAAGAAAGCTTTAGGATTCTCCTTAATCCTATCAGCCAACATCTTCTCGTGTCCCCTCTTAGCTCTCCTCAATTCACTTTTTAGCTCCTTCCTGGCTAATCTATAGGGACAAAGAATGTAAGGGCGAGGTATATGATAAAGGGTAGACCTATTAAGAGTATAGAAACGCAGAGGGACTTGGGGGTGCAGGTGAACAAGTCTTTGAAGGTGGCAGAGCAAGTGGAGAAGGTTGTGAAGAAAGCATGTAGTATGTTAGCCTTTATAGGAGGGGGTATAGAGTACAAGAGCTGGCCTTTAATGTTGCAGTTGTATAAAACGCTGGTTAGACCTCATTTGGAATACTGCATCCAGTTCTGGTCGCCTTACTACCGAAAGGACGTGGAGACTCTGGAGAGAGTGCAGAGGAGGTTTACCAGGATGCTGCCTGGTATGGAAGGTCTGAGTTACGAGGAGAGGTTAGGCAAATTGGGACTGTTTTCCTTAGAAAGACGTAGACTTAGAGGAGATCTAATAGAGGTGTACAAGATTATGAGGGGTATAGATAGAGTAAACAGGGTTAAGCTTTTTCCTAGGGTGGACTCAAATAGCACGAGGGGTCACGGGCTTAGGGTAAGCGGGGTAAGGTATATTATTATGCTATTTCTTATAATTAGCATCTTTTGGATGCTAGAGGGGGTTTTTTTCACACAGGGTGATGGGGGTATGGAATGTGTTATCAAGTAAAGTGGTGGAGGCAGGCATTCTGGAGTTATTTAAGAGATACCTAAATGGGCACATGAACAGAATGGAAATGGACCTGTGTCTGTGGGAGTTTGTACATTCTCCCCGTGCTTGCGTGGGTTTTCTCCGGGTGCTCCGGTTTCCTCCCACATCCCAAAGATGTGCTCTTAGGCTAATTGGCAAAACAAATTCTCCCTAAATTGTCTCAAACAGGGAAGATTAAGGAGAATCCCAAGGCCTTCTACAAATATGTGAAAAGTAAAAGGATGAGAAGAGAAGGGATAGGGCCTATAAAAGGTGAAGGGGGAAAAGTCTGTGTGAATCCGGAAGAAATGGCAGAGATGCTTAACGAGTACTTTGCCTCGGTATTCACGGTGGAAAGTGAACTGGGAGATTGCACTGCAGGTTTGCGGCATACGGAAATTGTGGATGGGTCTTGTTCTGCATGGAGATCGGTAACCAGTGGAGTGCCCCAGGGATCTGTTCTGGGACCCCTGCTGTTTGTCATTTTCATAAATGACCTGGATGAGGAAGTGGAGGGATGGGTTAGCAAGTTCGCCGACGATACAAAGATCGGTGGTGTTGTGGATGGTCTGGAGGGATGCCAAAAGTTGCAGCAGGACATAGACAGGATGCAAGACTGGGCGGAGAAGTAGCAGATGGACTTCAACGCAGATAAATGTGTAGTGGTCCATTTTTGCAGGAATAATAGAACATAGAACATATAACGTTATAGAACATAGAACATAGAACATAGAACATTACAGCACAGAACAGGCCCTTCGGCCTTCGATGTTGCGCCGACCAATATAAAAAGCAATGCCCCTCCAAACTAAACCATTCCCTTCTCTTCCATATACTTATCAACTAACCTCTTAAACGCCACCAAACTTGGCGCATCTACAACTGCTGCAGGCAGGGCATTCCACTCCCGAACCACCCTTTGGGTAAAGAACCTGCCTCTGATATCCTATTATAGCGCAGTACAGGCCCTTCGGCCCTCGATGTTGCACCGGCCAGTGGACCCTCTAACCTAAACTATTCCAATATCATCCATATGCCTATCCACCGACCATTTGAATGCCCCCAAAGTAGGCGAGTCCACAACTGCTGCAGGCAGGGCATTCCACGCCCTCACCACCCTCTGTGTGAAGAACCTGCCTCTGACATCCGTCCTATAACTACCACCTCTTAATTTAAAGTTATGTCCCCTCGTGTTGGTCATCACCATCCGAGGAAAAAGGCTCTCACTATCCACCCTATCCAATCCCTTGATCATCTTATACGCCTCAATTAGGTCACTGCGTAACCTTCTTCTCTCTAATGAAAATAACCTCAGGTCCCTCAGCCTTTCCTCATAAGGCCTTCCCACCATACCAGGCAACATCCTGGTAAACCTCCTCTGCACCCTTTCCAATGCTTCCACATCTTTCTTATAATGCGGCGACCAGAACTGTACGCAATACTCCAAGTGCGGCCGCACCAGAGTTTTGTACAGTTGTAACATAACCTCACGGCTCCTAAATTCAATCCCTCTACCAATAAAAGCTAACACACCGTACGCCTTCTTAACAACTTTATCAACCTGGGTGCCAACTTTCAAAGAGCTATGTACTTGTACCCCAAGATCCCTCTGCTCGACAACACTATTAAGGGTCCTTCCATTAGCCCTATATTTCATATGCCTGTTATTCCTACCAAAGTGAATCACCTCACACTTATCCGTATTGAATTCCATTTGCCACCTCACGGCCCAGCTCTGCAACCTATCTATGTCCCTCTGCAAACTGTAACATCCATCCTCGCTGTCTACAACTCCCCCCACTTTGGTATCATCAGCAAATTTACTAATCCAACCCTCTACACCCTCATCTAGGTCATTTATAAAAATGACAAACAGCAGTGGCCCCAAAACAGATCCTTGAGGTACACCACTTGTAACTGCACTCCAGGTTGAATATTTCCCATCAACCACCACCCTCTGTCTTCTATCAGCTAGCCAATTCCTAATCCAAACTGCTAAATCACCTTCAATCCCATGCATCTGCACTTTCTGCAGTAGCCTACCATGGGGAACCTTATCAAACGCTTTGCTAAAATCCATATACACTACATCAACTGCCTTACCCTTATCTACCTCTTTGGTCACCTCCTCAAAAAACTCAATAATGTTTGTGAGGCACGACCTACCCTTCACAAAACCGTGCTGACTATCCCTAATCAATTTATTTCTCTCTAGATGCTTATAAATTCTATCCCTTATAATTCTTTCCAAGACTTTGCCCACAACAGAAGTCAGGCTCACCAGTCTATAATTTCCAGGATGGTCCCTACTCCCCTTTTTGAACCAAGGGACAACATTTGCCATCCTCCAGTCTTCCGGCACTATATCTGTAGCCAACGACGACATGAAGATCAAAGCCAAAGGCTCTGCAATCTCCTCTCTAGCCTCCCAGAGAATCCTAGGGTAAATCCCATCTGGCCCAGGGGACTTATCAATTTTCATACCCTCAAGATTCGCTAACACCTCCTCCTTATGAACCTCAATCCTGCCCAGTCTACAACCTGGTATCGCAGTATTCTCCCCGACAACATTGTCTTTCTCCTGCGTGAATACTGACGAAAAATACTCATTCAGTGTCTCTCCTATCTCCTCAGGCTCCACGCACAACTTCCCACTGCTATCTCTGACTGGCCCTAATCTTGCCCTAACCAATCATATAGAACATAGAACATTACAGCACAGAACAGGCCCTTCGGCCTTCGATGTGCGCCGACCAATTAGGAAAAAGCAATGACCCTCTAACCTAAACCATTCCCTTTTCGTCCATAAACTTATCTACTAACCTCTTAAACGCCACCAAACTTGGCGCATCTACAACTGCAGCAGGCAGGGCATTCCATACCCTTACCACCCTCTGGGTAAAGAACCTACCTCTGATATCCGTCCTATAACTATCACCCCTTAATTTAAAGCTATGTCCCCTCGTGCTAGCTATTATCTTTTATTATTATCTTTTAATCTTTTATTATTTATATACCTGTAAAAAGCTTTAGGATTCTCCTTAATCCTATCCGCCAAAGTCTTCTCGTGAATGTCTTCTCATAATGGGATGAAGGAGTACAATATAAGGGGTAGGAGTCTTAGCTGTGTTGTAGAGCAGAAGGATCTCGGGGTCCGGGTCCATAGGACTCTTAAATTGGCCTCGCAGATGGAGGAAGTGGTCAAGAAGGCGTACGGTGTACTGGCCTTCATTAATCAAGGAATAGAGTTTAGGAGTCAGGATGTAATGATGCAGCTCTATAAGACTCTTGTCAGACCCCAGTTGGAGTATTGTGCGCAGTTCTGGTCGCCTCATTATAGGAAGGATGTAGAGACTATTGAGAGGGTTCAGAGGAGATTTACAAGGATGCTGCCTGGATTGGGAGGCAGGCCTTATGAAGATAGGTTGAGGGAGCTGGGACTCTTCTCACTGGAGAGACGTAGGTTGAGAGGCGACCTGATAGACGTTTATAAAATGTTGAGAGGGATAGATAGGGTGGACTCTCAGAGACCACCGAGCGGAAATGGTCAATATGAGAGGGCACAGATTTAAGGTGCAGGGAAGCAAATACAAAGGAGATGTCAGGGGTAGGTTTTTCACTCAGAAGATGGTGAGTGAATGGAACCGACTGCCATCGGAGGTTGTTGACGCAAACTCACTGGGATCTTTTAAGAGACTTCTGGATGAGTATGTGGAAAAGAATAGGATAGGGGGTAATAGATAGGTCTGTGGATTGGTAGATGTGATCGGCGCAACTTGTGGGCCGAAGGGCCTGTTTGTGCTGTATTGTTCTATGTTCTATGTTCTATGTTCTAATTTGGTTTTTAATCCATAGATCTATAAACATGGACAGGGATCACAGGTAGAGGTGGGAACATCGGGGTGGCGGCGTGGGCTCGTTAGGCTGAAGGGCCTGTTTCCCATGCTGTTTTGTTCTTTGTTCTTTGTTCTTTGTAACTTTTTTTCTCATTCTACTGGTCACATAAGCAGCATGGTGGCACGGTGGTTAGCACTGCTGTCTCACAGTGCCAGGGAGCTGGGTTCGATCCCCAGCGCAGGTCACTGTCTTTGTGGAGACTGCATGTTCTCTCCATGTCTGCGTGGGTTTCCTCCGGGTGCTCCAGTTTCCCCCCACAGCCTGAAAGATGTGCAGGTTAGGGTGCATTGGCCATACTAAATTCTCCCTCTGTGTACCTGAACAGACACCGGAGCGTGGCGACCAGGGGAATTTCGCAATAACTTCATTGCTGTGTTAACGTAAGGCTTACGTGTGATGAATACATCCGAGACAAATGTAGAAATAACAAGGTTGTCATGATGGGAGATTTCAATTTCCCAAACATCGACTGGGATATTTCAAGGGTAAAGGATTTGGATGGTGTGAAGTTTGTTAGGTGTGTTCAGGAAGGTTTCCTGACACAGTACATGGAAAAGCCTACGAGAGGAGAGGCTGTACTTGACCTGGTGCTTGCTAATGAGCCAGGGCAGGTGTCGGATCTCACGGTAGGTGAGCATCTTGGGAATGGAGATCATAATTCTATCTCTTTCACAATAGCAATGGAAAGAGATAGGATCAGGCAGGCTAGGAAGGTGTATGTCTGGAGTAAGGGGAAATATGAGAACATTAGGCAGGTAATTGGACATATAAACTGGAAGGAGGTGTTCTTGGGGAAGAGTACAGAAGGGAAGTGGCGGTTTTTCAAGGAATGTTTGTCTGGGGCTCTGCAAGACAACGTCCCGAGGAGTCAAGGAGGTTCAGTAGGACTCAGAAACCGTGGTGCACGAAGGTTGTGGTGAACCTAGTTAGGAAGAAAAAAATGGTATATAAAATGTTCAGAGAGCTAGGGGATGTTAGGGATCTAGAGGAGTATAAGGTGTGTAGAAGGGAACTTAAAAAGGAAATTAGGAGAGCCAGAAGGGGTCATGAGAAGGCCTTGGCAGGTAAGATTAAGGAGAATCCCAAGGCCTTCTACAAATATGTGAAAAGTAAAAGGATGAGAAGAGAAGGGATAGGACCTATAAAAGGTGAAGGTGGAAAAGTCTGTGTGAATCCGGAAGAAATGGCAGAGGTGCTTAACGAGTACTTTGCCTCGGTATTCACGGTGGAAAGTGAACTGGGAGATTGCACTGCAGGTTTGCGGCATACGGAAAAGATTGAGTATGTGGATGTTAGGAAAGAGGATGTGTTAGACCTGTTAAATTCTATCAAGATAGACAAATCGCCGGGACCGGATGGGATGTACCCCAGGTTGTTGTGGGAGGTGAGGGAAGTGGTTGCAGAGCCCCTGGCAATGATCTTTGCGTAATCCATGGAAATGGGAGAGGTCCCGGAGGATTGGAGGATTGTGGATGTGGTTCCTATCTTTAAGAAAGGGAACAGGGATAGTCCAGGAAATTAATGACCGGTGAGTTTGACCTCAGTAGTGGGTAAGCTGATGGAGAGGCTTCTGAGGGATAAGATATAGAACATAGAACATTACAGCACAGAACAGGCCCTTCGGCCTTCAATGTTGCGCCGACCAATTAGGAAAAAGCAATGACCCTCTAACCTAAACCATTCCCTTTTCATCCATAAACGTATCTACTAACCTCTTAAATGCCACCAAACTTGGTGTATCTACAACTGCCACAGTCAGGACATTCCATACCCTTACCATCCTCTGGGTAAAGAACCTACCTCTGACATCCGTCCTATAACCACCACCTCTTAATTTAAAGCTATGTCCCCTCGTGCTAGCTTTCTCCATCCTAGGAAAAAGGCTATCACTGTCCACCCTATCTAAACCTCTAATCATCTTACATGTTTCAATAAGGTCTCCTCTTAGCCGCCTTCTTTCGAACGAAAACAACCTCAAATCCCTCAGCCTCTCTTCATAAGACCTGCCCTCCATACCAGCAACATCCTGGTAAACCTCCTCTGTACCCTCTCCAATGCCTCCACATCTTTCTTATAATGTGGGGACCAGAACTGCACACAATACTCCAAGTGCAGCCGCACTAGAGTTTTGTACAGTTGCAACATGACGTTGCGGCTCCGAAATTCAATCCCCCTACCAATAAAAGCTAAGACTCCGTATGCCTTCTTAACAACCTTATCGACTTGATTGCCAACTTTCAGGGATCTATGCACATATACACCAAGATCCCTCTGTTCATCAACACTATTAAGAGTCCTACCATTAGCCCTATACTCTACACATTTGTTATTCCTGCCAAAGTGAATTACCTCACACTTTTCCACATTAAACTCCATTTGCCACCTCTCGGCCCAGCTCTGCAACTTGTCCAAGTCTCTCTGCAAACTATAACACCCCACTTCACTATCTACCACTCCTCTGACTTTGGTGTCATCCGCAAATTTACTAATCCATCCTTCAATACCCTCATCCAGATCATTTATAAAAATTACAAACAGCAGGGGCCCCAAAACAGATCCCTGAGGTACACCACTTCTAACTGAACTCCACAATGAATATCTTCCATCAACCACCACACTCTGTCTTCTATCTGCTAGCCAATTCCTAATCCAATTAGCCAAATTAGGGTGGACAGTGATAGGATGGAAAAAGCTAGCACGAGGGGACACAGCTTTAAATTAAGGGGTGATAGTTATAGGATGGATATCAGAGGTAGGTTCTTTACCCAAAGGGTGGTTTGGGAGTGGAATGCCCTGCCTGCAGCGGTTGTAGTTGCGCCAAGTTTGGTGGCGTTTAAGAGGTTAGTCGATAAGTATATGGAAGAGAAGGGAATGGTTTAGTTTGGAGGGGCATTGCTTTTTATGTTGGTCGGCGCAACATCGAAGGCCGAAGGGCCTGTTCTGTGCTGTAATGTTCTATGTTCTATAATCACCCTCAATCCCATACATCTGCATTTTCTGCAGAAGCCTTCCATGGGCGACCTTATCGAACGCCTTACTGAAGTCCATATATACCACATCAACTGCCTTACCCCCATCCACCTCTTTGGTCACTTTTTCAAAAAACTCAATAAGGTTAATAAGGCACGACCTACCCTTCACAAAACCATGCTGACTATCCCCAGTCAATTCATTTCTCTCTAAATAACTATAAATCCTATCCCTAATAATTCTCTTCAATACTTTGCCCACAACAGAAGTAAGACTCACCAGCCTATAATTCCCCAGAATGTCTCTATTCCCCTTCTTGAACAATGGGACCACATTCGCTATTCTCCAGACTTCCGGCACTTACCCGTAACCAACGACGACCTGAAGATCAGAGCCAGAGGCTCTGCAATCGCCTCTCTCACCTCCCAGAGAATCCTAGGGTAAATCCCGTCCAGGCCAGGGGACTTATCTAACTTCAAACCCTCAAGAATATCTAGAACATTCTCCTTATCTACTTCAATACTTTTCAGTTTGCAACCCTGTATCCCAGTGTTCTCCACAACTACATTTACATCTCCCTGCGTGAATACCAAAGAGAAATATTTATTCAGTGCCTCTCCAATCTCCTCAGGCTCAACGCACAACTTCCCACTGCTGTCTATGACTGGCCCTAATCTTGCCCTAACCAATCTTCTATTCTTAACATATCTAAAGAAAGCTTTAGGATTCTCCTTGATCCTATCAGCCAAAGTCTTCTCGTGTCCCCTTTTAGCTCTCCTCAACTCACTCTTTAGCTCCCTCCTGGCTAATCTATAGCTATCCATTGCACTAACTGAGCCTTCAAGCCTCATCCTGACATAAGCCTCCTTTTTCCTTTTAACCAGCGAATTAACTTTTTAGTACACCAAGGTTCCCTTACTCGACCATTTCCTCCTTGCCTGACAGGGACATACTTATCAAGGACTCGCAGCAGCTGCTCCTTGAATAAGCTCCACATTTCAGATGTTCCCAGTCCCTGTAGTTTCCTAGTCCAATCTATGCACCCTAATTCTCTCCTGATGGCCTCATAATTACCCTTCCCCCAGCTATAACTACTGCCCCCAGCTTCATGCCTATCCCTATCCATCACTAAGGTGAACGTAACCGAATTGTGGTCACTATCACCAAAATGTTCACCAACTTCCAAGCCTAACACCTGGTCTGGCTCATTGCCCAGCACCAAATCCAATGTAGCCTCACCTCTAGTTGGCCTATCTACATACTGAGTCAAAAAACCTTCCTGCACACTTTGTACAAAAACTGACCCCTCTAACGAGCTAGAGCTATAGCTATTCCAATCAATATTAGTAAAGTTAAAGTCCCCCATAACAATTACCCTATTACTTTCACTCCTGTCCAGGATTGACTTTGCAATCCTTTCCTCTACCTCTCTAGAACTTTTAGGAGGTCTATAAAAGACTCCCAACAGGGTGACCTCTCCTCTCCTGTTTCTAATCTCAGCCCATACTACCTCAACAGACAAGTCCTCATCAAACTTCCTTTCTGTCACTGTGATACAGTCTTTAACTAATAATGCCACTCCTCCCCCCCTTCTACCTCCTTCTCTACTCTGACTGAAGCATTTGAACCCTGGAACCTGCAACAACCATTCCTGTCCCTGCTCTATCCATGTCTCTGAAATGGCCACAACATCGAAGTTCCGGCTACTGGTCCAAGCTGCAAGTTCCTCCACCTTATTGCGAATACTTCTTGCATTATCTTGTATACGCATTTCAAACCCTGCCCTACTCCATCCGTACGCTGCTGTGCTTTACAGTCCTCATCTACGACCCCCCTATTCTCGTCCCTCTTAACATCCAAACTACTCAGGATCCCACCCCCCCTCTGAATCAGTTTAAAGCCCCCTGCATAGCCTTTGCAAATTTTCCCCCCAAGATATTGGTTCCCCTCTGGTTCAGGTGTAGACCATCTCTCTTGTAGAGGTCCCACCTATCCCAGAATGAGTCCCAATTGTTCAGGAACCTGAACTCCTCCCTCCTGCACCATCCCCGCAGCCACGAGTTTAAACATTCCCTCTCTCTGTTCTTCTCTAAACTATCCCGTGGCACAGGCATGAGTCCAGAGATAACCACTCTGTCTGTTTTGGCCCTAAGCTTCCACCCCAACTCCATAAATTTCTGTTTAATATCCCCTTCCCTTGTCCTACATACATCATGAGTCCCTACATGAAATATGACTTGGGGCTAACTCCCCTCTCCCTTAAGAATCTTGAAAACCCGCTCTGAGACATCCTGGACCCCGGCCCCTGGGAGGCAACACACCAGCCCTGAGTCCCGTTTGTTACTATTTACTCTCCTATCCGTCGCCCTAACTATGGAGTCCCCAATTACCAGGCCCAATCTCTTATTCCCTCTACCCACCTTAGCATTCCCAGCAGGCTCACCCCCAGAGACCTGCTCCCTTTGGCCATCTCCAGTTGATTCTTCTTCAACTGTAGCCTCCAGGACAGAAAACTTATTTTGGAGGGGAACAGCCCCAGGGGATTGTCTCCCCGATTGCTTCTTACCCCTCTTCCTAATAGTTACCCAAGAATCTCTTTTAGGAGTGACTATCTCTTTGTAACTCCTGTCAATATCCGCCTCAACCTCCCGAATTATCCGGAGTTCCACTAATTCCAGCTCCAGCTCCTTAACACGATCCTCAAGGAGCTGCAAATGGGCACACTTCCTGCAGGTATAATCAGCAGGAACACTACTGGTGTCCCTCACCTCGTACATACTGCAGGAGGTGCAACGTACTGCCTGCATTGCCATCCCTGATACTTTAATTTCCAGGAGAGAAAAAACATTTGAACATTTATGAACATTTGGAGAAGTTTGGACTGATTAAAAATAGTCAGCATGGTTTTGTCAAGGGCAGGTCATGCCTTACGAGCCTAGTTGAGTTCTTCAAAAATGTGACTGAACACATTGACGAAGGAAGGGCGGTGGACGTAGTGTACATGGACTTTAGTAAGGCATTTGATAAGGTCCCACATGCAAGGCTTCTGGAGAAGGTGAGAGGGCATGGGATCCAAGGGGCTTTGGCCTCGTGGATCCAGAACTGGCTTGCCGGCAGAAGGCAGAGAGTGGTTGTGGATGGGTCTTGTTCTGCATGGAGGTCGGTAACCAGTGGAGTGCCCCAGGGATCTGTTCTGGGACCCCTGCTGTTTGTCATTTTCATAAATGACCTGGATGAGGAAGTGGAGGGATGGGTTAGCAAGTTCGCCGACGATACAAAGATCGGTGGTGTTGTGGATGGTCTGGAGGGATGCCAAAAGTTGCAGCGGGACATAGACAGGATGCAAGACTGGGCGGAGAAGTGGCAGATAGACTTCAATGCAGATAAATGTGTAGTGGTCCATTTTGGCAGGAATAATGTGATGAAGGAGAAAGGATGGGAAGGGTAGGATTAGAGAACCGTGGGTTACTAGGGATGTTGAGGACTTGGTCAGGAAGAAGCGGGAGGCGTACGTTAGATCCAGGCAACTGGGGACAGAGGCAGCGCTGGAAAAATATAGAGAGTGTAGACGGGATCTTAAAAGGGGTGTCAGAAAGGCAAAAAGGGGCCACGAAATGGCTTTGGCAGGTAGGATTAAGGAAAATCCTAAGGCATTTTACTCCTATGTAAGGAGCAAAAGGATGGTTAGAGGGAAGATTGGACCTCTCAGGGACAGAGGAGGGGATCTATGCTTAGAGCCTGAGGGAATGGGGGAGATCCTGAATGAATACTTTGCGTCAGTATTCACGCGGGAGAGGGGCCTGATGTCTGATGCTGGCTTTGAGGATTTTGAGGACCCGTTAAAGGAAATAATCATTACGAGGGACGAAGTGTTGGGGCTTTTAGGTAGCATAAAGACTTATAAAGCTCCGGGGCCTGATGGTATTTATCCCAGGCTGCTAAGGGAGGTGAGAGATGACATTGCTGGGCCTCTGACGCAAATCTTTGTCTCTTCTTTGGACACAGGTGAGGTCCCAGAGGACTGGAGGATTGCAAATGTAGTACCGTTGTTTAAAAAGGGTCAGAGGGATAACCCAGGGAACTATAGGCCGGTGAGCTTGACTTCAGTTATAGGTAAGCTAATGGAGAGGATCCTCAGGGACAGGATGTATGAGCATCTGGAGCGCTGCGATCTGATCAGGGATACGCAGCATGGCTTCGTTAAGGGGAGGTCGTGCCTTACGAACCTAGTGGAATTTTTTGAAGAGGTGACAAAAACGGTTGATGAAGGACAAGCCGTTGATGTCGTCTACATGGATTTCAGTAAGGCGTTTGACAAGGTTCCCCATGGTAGGCTGATAAAAAGGTGAAGGCGCATGGTATACAGGGCCAGGTATGTAGATGGGTTGAGAACTGGCTTGGGAGGAGGAGACAGCGGGTAGTAGTGGAAGGCTCTTTTTCCAACTGGAGGTCAGTCACTAGTGGTGTGCCACAGGGCTCAGTACTAGGACCTCTTCTATTTGTGATTTATATAAATGACTTGGAAGAGGGGGTAGGTGGTGTGATCAGCAAATTTGCTGATGACACTAAGATACTTGGATTGGCGGGGACTGAGGAGCAATGCCAGGCAATACAACAGGACATAGATAGGCTGGTAGATTGGGCAGATAGATGGCAAATGGAATTTAATCCGGATAAATGCGAGGTGATGCATTTTGGCCGGAATAATGTAGAGGGGAGTTATAGGATAAAAGGTAAAACTATCCGGAGTGTAGAGACGCAGAGAGACCTGGGGGGTCAGGTTCACAAGTCTCTGAAGGTGTCAGTACATGTGGAAAAGGTGATAAAGAAAGCGTATGGTATGTTAGCATTCATAGGAAGGTGTATAGAATACAAGAGTAGGAGTTTGATGTTGCAAGTGTATAGATCGTTGGTTAGGCCTCACTTGGAGTACTGCGTCCAGTTCTGGTCGCCGTACTACCGGAAGGATGTGGAGTCCCTGGAGAGAGTGCAGAGGAGATTTACCAGGATGCTGCCTGGTATGGAAGGGCTGTCTTACGAGGAAAGATTGAACACACTGGGGTTGTTTTCCCTTGAAAGACGTCGGCTGAGAGGGGATCTATTAGAGGTATATAAGATTATGAGGGGTATAGATAGAGTAAATGGTGGTAAGCTTTTTCCACCATTAGATTCGGATAGAACGAGGGGTCACGGCCTTAGAGTGAGGGGGGCTATGTATAAGACTAATATTAGAGGGCATTTTTTCACACAAAGGGTAGTGGGGGTGTGGAATGCACTACCGAGTAAGGTGGTGGGAGCAGGCACGCTAGGGTTGTTTAAGGGTCTCTTGGACAGCCATATGAGCGGTCTGCAGATAGAGGGATATAGGAGGACTGTTTAAATACTTTATTTGTTTCCACAGGCTGTTTGGTGCACCTTGTTGACCAACAAGGTGCATGCATTCGGCAGGTTGTGCGAGGGCTGCTCCTGGATGTTACTTCAGGAGTGGCCTAGTGCTTCACGTCGTCAGTGTATGCTTAAGCTGGACCATCAGATGGGCAACATGACAGCTCAGAGACTATCGCTGTTGCTGTGCTGACACATGGATTTGGGCCTGTGTCTGCGGGAATTTGCGCGTTCTCCCCGTGGTTGCGTGGGTTTTCTCCGGGTGCTCCGGTTTCCTCCCACATCCCAAAAATGAGATCTTAGGCTGATTGGGTAACAAATTGTCCCTATATTGGATCTCTATATGTCATTAAGATGTTAGGATGGCGGCGTGGGCTCGTTGGGCCGAAGGGCCTGTTTCCCGTGCTGTGTTGCTCTTTGTTCTTTGTTCTTTGTAAGGAGTACAATATAAGGGGTAGGAGTCTTAGCTGTGTTCTAGAGCAGAAGGATCTCGGGGTCCGGGTCCATAGGACTCTTAAATTGGTCTCGCAGGTGGAGGAAGTGGTCAAGAAGAAGTACGGTGTACTGGCCTTCATTAATCGAGGAATAAAGTTTAGGAGTCAGGAGGTAATGATGCAGTCCTATAAGACTCTTGTCAGACCCCAGTTGGAGTATTGTGCGCAGTTCTGGTCGCCTCATTATAGGAAGGATGTAGAGGCTATTGAGAGAGTTCAGAGGAGATTTACAAGGATGCTGCCTGGATTGGGAGGCAGGCCTTATGAAGATAGGTTGAGGGAGCTGGGACTCTTCTCACTGGAGAGACGTAGGTTGAGAGGCGACCTGATAGAGGTTTACAAAATGTTGAGAGGAATAGATAGGGTGGATTCTCAGAGACTATTCCCCCGAGCGGAAATGGTCAATATAAGAGGACACAGATTTAAGATGCAGGGAAGCAAATACAAAGGAGATGTCAGGGGTAGGTTTTTCACTCAGAGGGTGGTGAGTGAACGGAACCGACTACCGTCGGAGGTTGTTGAGGCAAACTCACTGAGGTCTTTTAAGAGACTTCTGGATGAGTATATGGAAAAGAATAGGATAGGGGGTTATAGATAGGTCTGTGGATTGGTAGATGTGATCGGCGCAACTCGTGGGCCGAAGGGCCTGTTTGTGCTGTATTGTTCTATGTTCTATGTTCTATGTAATAAATAAACTTTAAAAGTTGGTGCAGACATGGAGCACATAGGTTTCTCCCACAGCGAGCTCCTCTCCATTCCCAAATCAATGTCCCACAGCTGGCACTGGGCAACTATATAGCCCTTTCGTTACAGAGAGCAGTGTCCATTCCCCTGACTATAGAACATAGAACATAGAACACTACAGGTGTCAGTGCAGGTGGAAAAAGTGATAAAGAAAGCGTATGGTATGTTAGCCTTCATAGGAAGGGGTATAGAATACAAGAGTAGGAGTTTGATGTTGCAAGTGAATAGAACGTTGGTTAGGCCTCACTTGGAGTACTGCGTCCAGTTCTGGTCACCGTACTACCAGAAGGATGTGGAGTCCCTGGAGAGAGTGCAGAGGAGATTTACCAGGATGCTGCCTGGTATGGAAGGGCTGTCTTACGAGGAAAGGTTGAACGTACTGGTGTTGTTTTCCCCCAGTGTGTTTGTACAGCACAAACAGGTCCTTCGGCCCACAAGTTGCGCCGATCACATCTATACCTACTAAGCCATAGACCTATCTATAACCCCCAATCCCATTGGATCCCATATAATCATCCAGACGTCTTTTAAAAGACACCAGCAAGTTCGCCTCTACCACCACCAATGGCAGCCGGTTCCATTCACTGGCCACCCTCTGAGTGAAAAACTAACCCCTAACATCTCCTCTGTACTTGTTTCCCTGCACCTTAAATCTGTGTCCTCTCGTAGTGACCATTTCAACTCGGGAAATAGCCTGAGAATCCACCCTATCTATTCCTCTCAACATTTTATAAACCTCTATCAGGTCGCCTCTCAACCTTCATCTCTCCAGGGAGAAGAGTCCCAGCTCCCTCAACCTTTCTTCATAAGGCATGCCTCCCAATCCAGGCAACATCCTTGTAAATCTCCTCTGCACCCTTTCAATAGCTTCCACATCCTTCATATAGTGAGGCGACCAGAACTGCGTACAGTACTCCAAGTGGGGTCTGACAAGTGTCTGATAAAGTTGCAGCATTACTTCCCAACTCCTAAACTCAATCCCATGATTAATGAAGGCCAGTACACCATACGCCTTCTTGACCACATCCTCCACCTGCGAGGCCAATTTAAGAGTCCAGTGGACCCAGACCCCAGATTCCTTCTGCTCTACAACACAGCTAAGACGCCCACCCTTGATATTGTACTCCTTCACAGGTACAGAGGAGGTTTACCAGGATGTTGCCTGGTATGGAGGGCAGGTCTTATGAAGAGAGGCTGAGGGATTTGAGGTTGTTTTCGTTAGAAAGAAGGCGGCTAAGAGGAGACCTTATTGAAACAGATAAGATGATTAGAGGTTTAGATAGGGTGGACAGTGATAGCCTTTTTCCTAGGATGGAGAAAGCTAGCACGAGGGGACATAGCTTTAAATTAAGGGGTGGTAGTTATAGGACGATGTCAGAGGTAAGTTCTTTACCCAGAGGGTGGTAAGGGTATGGAATGCCCTGCCTGCTGCAGTTGTAGATGCGCCAAGTTTGGTGGTGTTTAAGAGGTTAGTAGATAGGTTTATGGATGAAAAGGGAATGGTTTAGGTTAGAGGGTCATTGCTTTTTCTTAATTGGTCGGCGCAACATCAAAGGCCGAAGGGCCTGTTCTGCGCTGTAATGTTCTATGTTCTATGTTCTATGTTCATCCCATTGGTCCTGCCAAAATGGACCACCACACATTTATCCTTGTTGAAGTCCATCGGCCACTTCTCCGCCCAGTCTTGCATCCTGTCTATGTCCCTCCAGACCATCCACAACACCACTGACCTTCGTATCGTCAGTGAACTTACTAACCCATCCCTCCACTTCTTCATCCAGGTCATTTATGAAAATGACAAACACCAAGGGTCCCAGAACAGATCCCTGGGGCACTCCACTGGTGATCGACCTACATGCATATGTTATATGTTCTATGCAGAACAAGACCCATCCACAACTACGCTCTGTCTTCTGCTGGCAAGCCAGTTCTGGATCCACAAGGCCAAAGCCCCTTGGATCCCATGCCCTCTCACTTTCTCCAGAAACCTTGCATGGGGTACTTATCAAACGCCTTACTAAAGTCCATGTACACTACATCCACGCTCTTCCTTCGTCAATGTGTTCAGTCACATTTTCGAAGAACTCAACTAGGTTCGTAAGGCACGACCTGCCTTTTACAAAACCATGCTGACTATTTCTAATCATTCTAAACTTCTCCAAATGCTCATAAATCTTGTCCCTCAGAAGCCTCTCCATCAGCTTACCAACCACTGCGGTCAGACTCACCAGTCGGTAATTTCCTGGACTATCCCTGTTCCCTTTCTTGAAAATAGGGTCCACATCCGCAATCCTCCAATCCTCCGGAACCTCTCCCGTATCCATCGACAACGCAAAGATCATCGCCAGGGGCTCTGCAATGATATCCCTCACCTCCCACAATAACCTGGGGTACATCCCATCCAGTCCCGGCGACTTGTCTATCTTGATAGAATCTAAAAGTTCTAACACATTCTCTTTCTTAACATCCACATATTCAATCTTTTCAGTTTGCCGCAACCCTGCAGTACAACCTCCCAGATCACTTTCCACCGTGAATACTGAGGCAAAGTACTCATTAAGCACCTCTGCCATTTCTTCCGGTTCCATACAGACTTTTCCCCTTCACCTTTTATAGGTCCTATCCCTTCTCTTCTCATCCTTTTACTTTTCACATATTTGTAGAAGGCCTTGGGATTCTCCTTAATCCTACCAGCCAAGGCCTTCTCATGACCCCTTCTGGCTCTCCTAATTTCCTTTTTAAGCTCTCTTCTATAAGCCTTATACTTCTCTAGATCCCCAACATCTCCTAGCTCTTTGTACCTTTTATACACCTTTCTTTTCTTCCTGGACTATATTATCCCATTGGAGAGATCAGGAGATATGGGGGCAAAGGGGGATCAGGATATTGAATTTGATGATCATCTATGATTAAAATGAATGGTGAAACAGGCTCAAAGAGCCGCATGGTCTCCTCCTCCTTTTAGTTTCTATATTTCTTACTTATTTTCACGTTGAGCAGGGAGTTTTTTCACACAGAGGGTGTGGGGGTATGGAACGCACTGCCAAGTAAAATGGTAGAGACAGGTACTCTGGAGATATTTAAGAAATACTTAGATGGGCTCATGAACAGAATGGGAATGGAGGGGTATAGAAAACTGATTTAAAATAGGGATCATGAGCCTTGGGAGTTCCCTGGGAAGTGTGTAAATTGTGAATGATATTGATGTACTTGTTTTTATCCTATAGGTACTTTGGTCCGCCTTGTTGTCTGACAAGGGGAATACACGCGATGGGTCGTGAGAGGGCTGCTCTTGGATTTTTTTTTGAGAATATCCTAGTGCTTCACATCGTTAATGTACGCTTGACCTGGACTGTTTGATGGGCAACACGACAGCTCAGTGACTATCGCTGTGCTGTGCAGATACATGGATTTGGGCCTGTGTCTGTGGGAGTTTGTGCGTTCTCCCCGTGCTTGCGTGGGTTTTCTCCGGGTGCTCCAGTTTCCTCCCACATCCCAAACATGTGCTCTTAGGCTGATTGGCAGAACAAATTCTCCCTAAATTGTCTCGAATTTGGTTCCAATGCATAGATCAATAAACATTGACAGGGATCATGGGTAGAAGTGGGAACATTGAGATGGCAGCGTGGGCTCGTTGGGCCGAAGAGCCAGTTTCCTGTGCTGTTTTGTTCTTTGTTCTTTGTTCAATGAACCCTGGGGCTGTGGCAAATTTTCTCGTCCTCCCTACAGTTATCTTCCTTTGGCAGATAAAGCAAAGGAGAATCCAAAGAGCTTCTACAAAATCCATAAAGGACAAAAGAGTAACAAGGGAGAGAGTAGAGCCTCTTAAAAATCAACAAGGTCATTTACGTGCAGATCCATATGAGATGGGTGAGATCCTAAATGAATCTCACGATGAATGAATCGACACGAGAAGATGTTGGCTGATAGGATTAAGGAGAATCCTAAAGCTTTCTTTCGATATGTTAAGAATAGAAGATTGGTTAGGGCAAGATTAGGGCCAGTCATAGACAGCAGTGGGAAGTTGTGCGTGGAGCCTGAAGAGATTGGTGAGGCACTGAATAAATATTTCTCTTCGGTATTCACGCAGAGTGCTGGAAATGTAGCTGTGGAGAGCACTGAGGTACAGGGTTGCAAATTGGGAAGTATTGTAGTAGATAGGGAGGATGTGTTAGAAATTCTCGAGGGTTTGAAGTTGGATAAGTCCCCTGGGCCGGACGGGATTTACCCTAGGATTCTCTGGGAGGCAAGAGAGGAGATTGCAGAGCCTCTGGCTCTGATCTTCAGGTCCTCGTTGGTTACGGGTGTGGTTCCGGAGGACTGGAGGATAGCGAATGTGGTCCCATTGTTTAAGAAGGGGAAGAGAGACCTTCCAGGGAATTATAGGCCAGTGAGTCTTACTTCTGTTGTGGGCAAGGTATTGGAGAGAATTATTAGGGATAGGATTTATAGTTATTTAGAGAGAAATGAATTGATTGGGGATAGTCAGCATGGTTTCGTGAAGGGTAGGTCATGCCTTACTAACCTCATTGAGTTTTTTGAGAAAGTGACCAGAGAGGTGGATGGGGGTAAGGCGGTTGATGTAGTATATATGGACTTTAGTAAGGCGTTTGATAAGGTGGCCCATGGAAGACTTCTACAGAAAATGCAGATGTGTGGAATAGAGGGTGATTTAGCTAATTGGATTAGGAATTGGCTGGCAGATAGAAGACAGAGGGTGGTGGTTGATGGGAGATATTCATCGTGGAGTTCGGTGACGAGTGGTGTGCCTCAGGGGTCTGTTTTGGGGCCCCTGCTGTTTGTAATTTTTATAAATGATCTGGATGAGGGTATTGAGGGATGGATCAGTAAATTTGCAGATGATACTAAAGTTGGTGGTGTGGTAGATAGTGAAGAGGGGTGTTTTAGTTTACAGAGTGACTTGGACAAGTTGCAGAGCTGGGCCGAGAGGTGGCAAATGGAGTTTAATGTGGAAAAGTGTGAGGTAATGCACTTTGGCAGGAACAATAAATGTGTAGAGTATAGGGCTAATGGTAGGGCTCTTAATAGTGTTGAGGAACAGAAGGATCTTGGTGTATGTGTCAATAGATCCCTGAAAGTAGGCAGTCAAGTGGATAAAGTTGTTAAGAAGGCATATGGAGTCTTAGCTTTTATTGGTAGGGGGATTGAATTTAGGAGCCGCAGCATCATGTTGCAACTGTACAAAACTCTAGTGCGGCCGCACTTGGAGTATTGTGTGCAGTTCTGGTCCCCACATTATAAGAAAGATGTGGAGGCATTGGAGAGGGTACAGAGGAGGTTTACCAGGATGTTGCCTGGTATGGAGGGCAGGTCCTATGAAGAGAGGTTGAAGGATTTGAGGTTGTTTTCGTTAGAAAGGAGGCGGCTAAGAGGGGATCTTATTGAAGCATATAAGATGATTAGAGGTTTAGATAGGGTGGACAGTGATAGCCTTTTTCCTAGGATGGAGAAAGCTAGCACGAGGGGACACAGCTTTAAATTAAGGGGTATGAGTTATAGGACGGATATCAGAGGTAGGTTCTTTACTCAAAGAGTGATTGGGGAGTGGAATGCCCTGCCTGCAGCTGTTGTAGATGCGCCAAGTTTGGTGGCGTTTAAGAGGTTAGTTGATAAGTATATGGATGAGAAGGGAATGGTTTAGTTAGGAGGGGCATTGCTTTTTATTTTGGTCGGCACAACATCGAAGGCCGAAGGGCCTGTTCTGTGCTGTATTGTTCTATGTTCTAATATTTCTTATGACTATTTACTGTTGAGAAAAGCATGGATGTTAGGGAACTTGGGGAAATAAATAATAATGTCTTAAGGAGCATATATATTACAGAGAAGGTGGTGCAGGAAGTCTTAAAGTGCATCAAGGTAGATAAATCCCTGGAACCTGATGAAGTGTATTCCCGGACATTGTGGGAGGCTAGGGAGGAAATTGCGGATCCCCCAGCAGAGATATTTGATTCATTGGTAGTCACAGGTGAGGTGCCTGAAGATTGGAGGGTGGGAAATGTGGTACCTTTGTTTAAAAAGGCCTGCGGGGAAAAGCTTGGGAACCACAGGTTGGTGAGCTCACATCTGTAGTGGGTAAATTGTTGGAAGTATTTTGAGAGACAGGATCTACAGGTATTTAGAGAGCCAAGGACTGATTAGGGATATTCAGCATGGCTTTGTGAGTGGAAAATCATGTCTTACATATTTGATTGAGTTTTTTGAAGGAGTAACCAAGAAGGTAAATGAGGGCAGTTAATGTTGTCTACATGGACTTTAGCAAGGCCTTTGACAAGATACCATATGGTTGGTTGTTGCATAAAGTTAAATCTCTTAAGATTCAGAGTGAGGTATCTAAATGGATACAAAATTGGCTTCTCGACAGAAGCCAGAGGGTGCTTGTAGAGAATTGTTTTTCAAACTGAAGGCCTGTGACCAGCGATGTGCCTCAGGGGTCGGTGCTGGGTCCACTGTTATTTGTCATTTATATTAATGATTTGGATGAGAAGATAGGAGGCATGGTTAATAAGTTTGTAGATGACACCAAGATTGGTGGCATAGTGGACAGTGAAGAAAGTTATCTCCAATTGCAATGGGATCTTGATCAATTGGGCCAGTGAGCTGATGAATGGCAGATGGATTTTAATTTAGACAAATGCGAGATGATGCATTTTGGTAGATTGAACCAGGGCAGGACTTACTCCATTGGGAGTTCCCTGGAATTGCGTGAATTGTGAATGATATTGATGTATTTCTGTTTTATCCTACAAGTATTTCAGTCCGCCTTGTTGTCTAACAAGGGGCGTACACGCGATGGGTCGTGAGACGGCTGCTCTTGGATTTTTCGAGAGTATCCTAATGCTTCACGTCGTTAGTGTACGTTTGACCTGGACCAGTTGATGGGCAACACAACAGCTCAGTGACTATTGCTGTGCTGTGCAGATACATGGATTTGGGCCTGTGTCTGTAGGAGTTTGCGCATTCTCCCCATGCTTGCGTGGGTTTTCTCCGGGCGCTTCGGTTTCCTCCCACATGCCAAAGATGTGCTCTTAGGCTGATTGGCAAAACAAATTCTCCTTAAATTGTCTCACAAATTTGATTCCAATGCTGATTTCTATAAACGTAGATAGGGATGATGGGTGGAAGTGGGAACATCGAGGTGGCAGCGTGGGCTCGTTGGGCCGAAGGGCCTGTTTCCCATGCTGTTTTGTTCTTTGTTCTTAATGGTGGGGTGTTGGGGAGAGTTACAGAGCAAAGAGGTCTAGGGATACATTTCATAGCTCCTTGAAAGTAGAGACACAGGTGGCCAGAGTGGTGAAGAAGGCATTCAGCATGATTGGTTTCATTGGTCAGAACATTGAATACAGGAGTTGGGACGTCTTGTTGAAGTTGTACAAGACATCGGTGAGGCCACACTTGGAATACTGTGTACAGTTTGGTATCCTATTATAGAAAAGACACTATTAAACTAGAAAGAATGTAGAAAAGATTTACTAGGATGCTACTGTGACTTGATGGTTTGGGCTATAAAGAGAGACTGGATAGACTGGGACTTTTTTCTCTGGAGCGTAAAAGGCTGAGGGGTGATCTTACAGGGGTCTATAAAATAATGAGGGGCATAGATCAGCTGGATAGTCAATATCTTTTCCCAAAGATAGGGGAGTCTAAAACTAGAGGGTATAGGTTTAAGGTGAGAGGGGAAAGATACAAAAGTGTCCAGAGGGGCAATTTTTTTACAAAGAGGGTGGTGAGTGTCTGGAACAAGCTGCCAGAGGTAGTAGTAGAGGCGGGGACAATTTTATCTTTTAAAAAGCATTTCGATTGTTACATGGTGCAATGAATATAGAGGGATATGGACCAAATGCATACAATTGGAATTAGCTTTGGGGTTTTAAAAGAAAAGGGCAGCGTGGACAAGTTGGGCCTAATGATCTGTTCCCAAGCTGTAAATCTCTATGACAGGCAGCACGGTAGGACAGTGATTAGCACTGCTGCTTCACAGCTTCAGGACCTGGGTTCGATTCCCGGCGCGGGTGACTGTGTGGAGTTTGTGCACTCTCCTGGTGTCTGTATGGGTTTCCCCAGGTAATCCAGTTTTCTCCCACAGCCCAAAGTCATGCTGGTTAGATTGATTGGCCATGCTAAAAATTCCACCTTAGAGTCCTAAGATGCCTAGGTTAGAGAGATTAACGGGTAAATAAGTGGGGATATGAGGGTAGGGCCTGGGTGAGATTGGGGTCGGTGCAGACTCAATGGGCCAGAGGGTCTCTTCCTCCATGGAGGAAACCTCCATGTGTTTCCATGATTTCTATGACTCAATGACCCTCGCTCAGCCACCCAGCAAGTGAGAATCTCAAAGCTCTTCAACAAGGACAGGGGTGAGGCTCGTGCAGTTCTTTCCCCTGGATCTCTCTTCTTGCCTCACTCGTATCAACTTATTATTAACTTGAATTTATTACTAATCAGTTTGAATTTTACCTTCTTCTGTTTATAATGAATCAGAAAGACAAAGGAAACAAGAGAAATGAAATGATGGGGCTTTCACCTCCACCAACACATTTCATCTGAAGATTTTGATTCAGCAAACACTCCTGAATAATTCACAATGTTAATGTTTAACAAATAACCGCTGTCAGATTGCCGTGCCCGTGTCTGCTGTCTGACTTTTTTATTTATCTAAATTCTGCCGTTTACTTTCTGAAGTGGTTGTTCTGCTGTCACTGGCGTCCTAACCACGTCTCAGCATCATTCTGAGATAGGAACAGCCCGTCAAGTAGATAGCACCTGCCTGAAAGGCTAACTTAGAGAACCAGCTGTGGAATCTGTGAATACCAATCATTTACCAGCATCAGGGCCACACTCTTGTCCTGAACTAATAGACGATAGCAGTGTGTGGGATTTGAGCAGTCCTCTGCTGGAAGGCTGAACAATGTGATGTTAAAAGTGTGAGGGGTTTGTCTCACTGAAACTGCTGAGAGCAAGATCTCCAGTGGAGAAGCAGAACGTGAGTGATGTGAAACCCCCACAACTGAAAAAACAGAGTATTCCACAATATTTGCAACCAAGCTACAGACCATTCAGCCCATCTACTCCATGCTGGTGTTTATGCTGCACGCACACCTCCTCCCACCCACTCTTCATCTCCCTCTATCATAAGGAAATCTTTGATCCCTTTCTCCTCATGCCTTTACTGAGCTTTTCTTGATCACATTGAAGCTCAGTGCCTTGAGGTAGCAGCTCAACCAGTTCTGTCTTCCTATTGGATCAATTTAGCTCATCTTTGTTTCAAATCCTTCTCCAGTTCCTCTGCAGCCATTTTAACAAATGGAGCCCAAGCTTCCTCCAGAGAACGTGTGCTGTGTTCAATGATGGACAGGACAGAGAATTTGGCAGAAAGGACAAGCAGTGTGCTGGTGGGAGTTTCCTGTAGGATCCTCCACAGGTGTCAGCCATGGAAATCAGGAATCCCACAGGAGGCTAGCATGAAACTGATTGGCTGCCTGCTTGTACGGAACAATGTCGCAAAGAGGACTCAGGAGTTTCCTGAATATTGCCTGGTGGCCTGAACCTCTATTGGGCTAACACTCAACTTTCTCTATTCTGGAGAAAGGAACCACATTTTATTGAATCTTTCTAAATGTGGCCACCAATCAATGTTGTAGGTTTGAATCTTAAATTCCTCTTGTGAGAGACTGGAAAAATTGACGCTATTCTCTTCAACCCCACAACAAAACCCATTTTTTCACCAATGATTCCATTCCCCATGAATGACCCTGAGCTGCATTTGTGACCACAGATTCTCCATATCGCGGAATATCTCAGCAACATCCCCTCTCTCTGTGTTCAGTGACCATACCATCTCCTGATTTGAACATTCCATTGCCCTTCTTCTCATCCTCCCACTTTAGAACATAGAACAATACAGCACAGAACAGGCCCTTCGGCCTTCGATGTTGTGCGATGTTTATGCTCTGATTAAAGAGAAACTCATCGAAATTTCTGCTGCCCTTACCCTAATCTTTACTAAATCTCTTCACTGACTGGTTCCTGGGGCTGAAACATCTAAAATTTTAAATTCTCACCCTTTTGTCCAAAAAATGTGCTGGTTAGATGTATTGACCCAAAGAGGCACTGGAATGTGGTGACGAGGGGAATTTTACAGTAACTTCATTGCAGTGTCAATGTAAGCCTTACTTGTTACTAATAAATAGAACATAGAACATAGAACATAGAACAATACAGCACAGAACAGGCCCTTAGGCCTTCGATGTTGTGCCGACCAAAATAAAAAGCAATGCCCCTCCAAACTAAACCATCCCCTTCTCTTCCATATACTTATCAATTAACCTCTTAAACGCCACCAAACTTGGCGCATCTACAACAGCTGCAGGCAGGGCATTCCACTCCCTAATCACTCTTTGAGTAAAGAACCTACCTCTGATATCCGTCCTATAACTCATACCCCTTAATTTAAAGCTGTGTCCCCTCGTGCTAGCTTTCTCCATCCTAGGAAAAAGGCTATCACTGTCCACCCTATCTAAACCTATAATCATCTTATATGTTTCGATTAGGTCCCCTCTTAGCCGCCTCCTTTCTAACGAAAACAACCTCAAATCCCTCAGCCTCTTCATAAGACCTGCCCTCCATACCAGGCAACATCCTGGTAAACCCTCTGTACCCTCTCCAATGCCTCCACATCTTTCTTATAATGTGGGGACCAGAACTGCACACAATACTCCAAGTGCGGCCGCACTAGAGTTTTGTACAGCTGCAACATGATGCTGCGGCTCCTAAATTCAATCCCCCTAACAATAAAAGCTAAGACTCCATAAGCCTTCTTAACAACTTTATCCACTTGACTGCCTACTTCCAGGGATCTATTGACACATACACCAAGATCCTTCTGTTCCTCAACACTATTAAGAGCCCTACCATTAGCCCTATACTCTACACATTTATTGTTCCTGCCAAAGTGCATTACCTCACACTTTTCCACATTAAACTCCATTTGCCACCTCTCGGCCCAGCTCTGCAACTTGTCCAAGTCACTCTGTAAACTAAAACACCCCTCTTCACTATCTACCACACCACCAACTTTAGTATCATCTGCAAATTTACTGATCCATCCCTCAATACCCTCATCCAGATCATTTATAAAAATTACAAACAGCAGGGGCCCCAAAACAGACCCCTGAGGCACACCACTCATCACCGAACTCCACGATGAATATCTCCCATCAACCACCACCCTCTGTCTTCTATCTGCCAGCCAATTCCTAATCCAATTAGCTAAATCACCCTCTATTCCACACATCTGCATTTTCTGTAGAAGTCTTCCATGGGCCACCTTATCAAAAGCCTTACTAAAGTCATATATACTACATCAACCGCCTTACCCCCATCCACCTCTCTGGTCACTTTCTCAAAAAACTCAATGAGGTTAGTAAGGCATGACCTACCCTTCACGAAACCATGCTGACTATCCCCAATCAATTCATTTCTCTCTAAATAACTATAAATCCTATCCCTAATAATTCTCTCCAATACCTTGCCCGCAACAGAAGTAAGACTCACTGGCTATAATTCCCAGGAAGTCTCTCTTCCCCTTCTTAAACAATGGGACCACATTCGCTATCCTCCAGTCCTCCGGAACCACACCCGTAACCAACGACGACCTGAAGATCAGAGCCAGAGGCTCTGCAATCTCCTCTCTTGCCTCCCAGAGAATCCTAGGGTAAATCCCGTCCGGCCCAGGGGACTTATCCAACTTCAAACCCTCGAGAATTTCTAACACATCCTCCCTATCTACTACAATACTTCCCAATTTGCAACCCTGTACCTCAGTGCTCTCCATAGCTACATTTCCAGCACTCTGCGTGAATACCGAAGAGAAATATTTATTCAGTGCCTCACCAATCTCTTCAGGCTCCACGCACAACTTCCCACTGCTGTCTATGACTGGCCATAAAATAAACCTTTATGTTCCAATCTGTCCATGATTCTATTGGTCCCAATCTCAGCAATCCCCTGTAAAGATCCATCCCTCAAATTCAAACTCTGGCATTGTACTCTTCAGATCTCGCTTTCCTCTCTAGTTACAACATAGGTGAGATGGCAAAGAGAGAAAAAGAGAAGATTAAAAACAGACTGAAGATGGAGAGGAGGCAAGGAGAAGGGAACAGGAAAGATTGAATTGAGGAGAGGGAGAGTGCGATCAGCTGGCCAGCTAAATATATAATGAGGCAAAGGAACCTCGGAGTTACTGAAATCTTCCTTTGTTCGTGCAGGGCTTTGATTTACTGGGAGCTCACATTATTGGCTGACACCCACTCACTGCCAGAGCACGTGACCCCTGTGATAGTGAACATGGTACCGTTGTTTAAAAAGGGTAGTAGGGATAATTATAGGCCGGTGAGTTTGATGTCAGTGGTAGGGAAGCTGTTGGAGAGCAGGATGTATAGGCACTTAGAGTGTTGCGATCTGATTAGGGATACGCAGCATAGCTTTGTTAAGGGGATGTTGTGCCTTATGAATCTAGTAGAATATTTTGAGGAGGTGACGAAAACAGTGGACGAAGGTTGAGCCGTTGATGTCGTCTATATGGATTTCAGTAAGGCGTTTGACAAAGTCCCTCATTGGAGGTTAGTTGAAAAGCTCAAGGCTCATGAATACAAGGACAGGTAGCTAGATGGATAAGTAACTGGCTTAAGTAATAGGAGACAGAGAGTAATAGTGGAAGGGTGTTTTTCTAGCTGGAGGTTGGTCACTAGTGGTGTGCCGCAGGGCTCAGTACTGGGACCTCTTCTATTTGTAATATATATAAATGACTGGAAGAGGAGTAAGCGGAGTGATCAACAAGTTTGCAGATGATACAAAGATGGCTGGACTTGCAGATAGTGAGGAGCATTGTCAGGCGATGCAGCAAGACATAGATAGGACTGGTAGCTTGGGCAGATAGATGGCAGATGGAATTCAATCCTGATAAATGTGAGGTGATGCATTTCGGGAGAAAGAATATAAGGGGGAGGTATATGATAAAGGGTAGACCTATTAAGAGTATAGAAACGCAGAGGGACCTGGGGGTGCAGGTGAACAAGTCTCTGAAGGTGGCAGAGCAAGTGGAGAAGGTTATGAAGAAAGCATATAGTATGTTAGCCTTTATAGGAAGGGGTATAGAGTACAAGAGCTGGCCTTCAATGTTGCAGTTGTATAAAACGTTGGTTAGACCTCATTTAGAATACTGTGTCCAGTTCTGGTCGCCTTACTACTGGAAAGACATGGAGATCCTGGAGAGAGTGCAGAGGAGGTTTACCAAGATGCTGCCCGGTATGGAAGGTCTGAGTTACAAGGAGAGGTTAGGCAAATTGGGGCTGTTTTCCTTAGAAAGACAGAGAATGAGGGGAGATCTAATAGAGATATATAAGATTATGAAGGGTATAGATAGAGTGAACAGTGGTAAGCTTTTTCCTAGGTTGGAATCAGATATTATAAGGGGCCATGGGCTTAGGGTGAGGGGGGGCAAGGTATAATTTGGATGCCACAGGGAGGTTTTTCACACAGAGGGTTGTGGGGGTATGGATCACACTGCCAAGTAAGGTGGTGGAGGCAGGCACACTGAAGTTATTTAAGTGGCACTTAGATAGGCACATGAGTGGAATAGAGATGGAGGGATATAGGAGACTGTTTTAAGTAGGGATCAAGAGCCTTGGGATGTTCCTGGGAATTGCATAAGATGTTCATGTTATTGATGTATGTCTCTTTTATTCCACAGGTGCTTTGGTCCGCCCTGTTGTCCAACAAGGGGCAAACACGCGATGGGTCGTGAGAGGGCTGCTCTTGGATTTTTCGAGAGTATCCTAGTGCTTCACGTCGTTAGTGTAAGCTTGAACTAGGCCAGCTGATGGGCAACACGACAGCTCAGTGCCTATCGCTGTGCTGTGCAGATACATGGATTTGGGCCTGTGTCTGTGGGAGTTTGCGCGTTCTCCCCGTGCTTGCGTGGCTTTTCTCCGGGTGCTCCGGTTTCCTCCCACATCCCAAAGATGTGCTCTTAGGCTTATTGGTGAAACAAATTCTCCCTAAATTGTCTCCCCAATCTGGTTTCCAATGTGGATTTCCACCATGGATGGAAGTGGGAACGTTGAAATGATAGCGCGGGCTCGTTGGGCTGAAGGGCCTGTTTCCTGTGCTGTTATTTGTTCTGTGTTCTTTGTTCTTTTTGTACCTTATCCTTTCACATCATTGGCTGAAATTCCCATACTGGATAATGGGATTCTACCAGCAATGACATAATGGGAAGGAAAGTCCTGGGGATTAGGGTTGGTAATTTCTGGGAATCAGCTGCCAAGTTACATAGACCTGCAATGAAAACAAGCCCTATACTGACAGAGTTCCAGTAAAGAGCTCAGCTTTCAATCCACTGCAGTAAATCTGAATTGTTATAAAATCATGACGATTCTTGATTTCCATGGCTGACACCTTTGGAGGAGCCTACAGGAAACTCCCAACAGCACACTGCCAAATTCTCTACCCTGCCCATCATTGAACACAGCACAGGTTCTCTGGAGGAAGCTTGGGCTCCATTTGTTAAAATGGCTGCAGAGGAACTGGAGAAGGATTTGAAACAAAGATGAGCTAAATTGATCCAATAGGAAGACAGAACTGGTTGAGCTGTTGCCTTGAGGAACTGAGCACTGTCACATAGGAAACACAGCAACCAATCAGTACAAAGGTAAATTCAGCAAAGGCAAATGCTAATAATCAGATAATCTGTTCTTGTAACCTTGACCAGGAGGAAATCCCGGAACCTCTTCAAAAGACAGTGACAGATTCTATATAAGTGTTTAGTTGATAAGTATATGGAAGAGAAGGGAATGGTTTAGTTTGGAGGGGCATTGCTTTTTATTTTGGTCGGCACAACATCGAAGGCCGAAGGGCCTGTTCTGTGCTGTACTGTTCTATGTTCTATGTTCTAAGTGATTTATTAGAGAAGATATGGGCTTGGGTTAATATCGCAACAGAGGGCATCTAAAACAGTGCGGCACTCCCTCAGCACTGACCCTCTGACAGTGCGGCACTCCCTCAGCACTGACCCTCTGACAGTGCGGCACTCCCTCAGCACTGACCCTCTGACAGTGAGGCAGACTGACCCTCGACAGTGCGGCACTCCCTCAGCACTGACCCTCTGACAGTGCGGCACTCCCTCAGCACTGACCCTCCTGACCTTGACAGTGCGGCACTCCCTCAGCACTGACCCTCTGACAGTGCGGCACTCCCTCAGCACTGACCCTCTGACAGTGCGGCACTCCCTCAGCACTGACCCTCTGACAGTGCGGCACACTCTCAGTCTAGGTGTGAATAAAGCAACAAAAAGACACACACACACACTCTCATACACACACACATGCACACTCAGAAATACACACACACACACAGAAACACAGTGGCACATTGATTAGCACTGCTACCTCCTAGCACCAGGGACCCGAGTTCAATTCTCACCTTGGGTCGCTGTCCATGTGGAAGTTGCACATTCTCCCCATGTCTGCATGGATTTAGAACATAGAACATTACAGTGCAGAACAGGCCCTTCGGCCTTCAATGTTGTGCCGACCAATTAAGAAAAAGCAATGACCCTCTAACCTAAACCATTCCCTTTTCATCCATAAACTTATCTACTAACCTCTTAAACGCCACCAAACTTGGCGCATCTACAACTGCAGCAGGCAGGGCATTCCATACCCTTACCACCCTTTGGGTAAAGAACCTACCTCTGACATCCGTCCTATAACTACCACCCCTTAATTTAAAGCTATGTCCCCTCGTGCTAGCTTTCTCCATCCTCGGAAAAAGGCTATCACTGTCCACCCTATCTAAACCTCTAATCATCTTATATGTTTCAATAAGGTCTCCTCTTAGCCGCCCTCTTTCTAACGAAAACAACCTCAAATCCCTCAGCCTCTCTTCATAAGACCTGCCCTCCATGTCAGGCAACATCCTGGTAAACCTCCTCTGTACCCTCTCCAATGCCTCCACATCTTTCTTATAATGCGGGGCCAGAACTGCACACAATACTCCAAGTGCGGCCGCACTAGAGTTTTGTACAGTTGCAACATAACATTGCGGCTCTGAAATTCAATCCCCCTACCAATAAAAGCTAAGACTCCATATGCCTTCTTAACAACCTTATCGACTTGATTGCCAACTTTCAGGGATCTATGCACATATACACCAAGATCCCTCTGTTCATCAACACTGTTTCCTCAAGTTCCCTCTGTTTCCTCAAATTTCACTAGGGATTTTCACAGTAACTTCATTGCAGTGTTAATGTAAGCCTAGTTGTGACATTAATAAATAAATAACTAAATGTCACACAAAAGTCACACAGACACACAGTCACACACACTCACTCAGTGTGAATGAGAGAGTGCCACACTGCCAGAGGGTCAGTACTGAGCAATTGGAAAATTGATAGGATTGAAGGTGGATAAATCCCCAGGGCCTGATAATCTATATCCCAGAGTACTTAAGGATGTGGCTGTTGAAATAGTTGATAGAGGTGTATAAAATGTTGAGAGGTATAGATTGGGTGGATTGTCAGAGGCTTCTTCCCAGAGCTGAAATGGTCACTACGAGAGGACACAGATTTAAGGTGCTGGAGGGTAAGTACAGAGGAGATGCTAGGGATAAGTTTTTCACTCAGAGGGTGGTGGGCGAGTGGAACCAGCTGCTGTCAGTGGTGGTGGAGGCAAATTTGTTAGGGTCTTTTAAAAGACTTCTGGATGAGTACATGGGATTGAATAGGATTGAGGGTTATAGGTAAGCCTAGTAGGTATGAATATGATCAGCGCAACTTGTGGGCCGAAGGGCCTGTTTGTGTTGTAGTGTTCTACGTTCTATGTTCTATGAAATAGTGGACGTATTGGTGTCACCTTCCAGGATTTTATAGGCTTTGGAACAGTCCCTGCAAATTGGAGGGTAGCAAAGGTCACTCCAATATCCAAAAAGGGAGATAGAGAGAAAGCAGGGAATTATAGACCAGTAAGCTTAACATTGGTCGTGGGGAAGATTCTCAGATCCATTATCAAGTTCTTTATAGCACAGCATTTAAAAAGCAGCAGCAGGATCAGACAGAGTCAGCATGGATTTTTGAAGGGGAAATCATGCTTGACAAATCTATTGGAATATTTTGGAGATGTAACTAATAGAGTTGACAAGGGGGAATCTGTAGACATGGTATATTTGACTTTCAGAAAGTGTTTGACAAAGTCCCGCATAAGAGATTATCGAGCAAGATTAAAGTGCATGGGATTGGGGGAAGTGTATTGAGATGGAGAGAAAACTAGCTGGCAGAGAGGAAACAAAGAGTAAGAATTAATGGGAGTTTTTCTAATTGGCAGGCAGTAACTAGTGAGATGCCACAGGGATCGGTGCTGGGACCCCAGCTATTCACAATATAGACTAATGATTTGGATAAGGGAACAAAATATAACATCTCAAAGTTTGCAGATGATCCCAGATTTGGTGGGAAGGTGAACTGTGATGAGGATGCAGAGACCCTTCAGAATGATCTGGACAGGTTGGGTGAGTGGGCAAATCAATGGCAGATGCAGTATAATTTGGATAAATGTGAGGTTATTCACTTTGGAAACAAAAACGAGAAGGCAGATTACTATTTGAATGGCTGTAAATTGGGAGAAGGGAGTGCGCAGAGGGATCTGGGTGTCCTTGTGCACCAGTAAGTGAAGGTCAGATGGAGGTGCAGCAGGCGGTAAAGAAGGCAAATGATATGTTGGCCTTCATTGTGAGAGGTTTCGAGTACAGGAGCAGGGATGTGTTGTAACAATTACACAGGGGCCTTGATGAGGCCACACCTAGAGTATTGTGTACAGTTTTGGTCTCCTTTTCTAAGGAAGGTTATTCTTGCTCTTGAGAAAGTGCAGTGATGCTTACCGGCTGATTTCAGGATGGCGGGACTGATGCATGGGGAGATTCAGTCAGAAATCTCATATCACCAGGTTAAAGTCCAATAGGTTTTCCTGGTATCTTGAGCTTTTGGAGCGCTGTTTCTTCATCAGGAGAAATTGACCAGGTTAGATTGTTTTCACTGGAGTTCTGACGAATGGGGGAATCTCATACAGATTTATAAAATTCTAACAGGACTGGACAGGGTAGATGCAGGGAGTGTATTCCCGATGGTGGGAGACAGAATCAGGGGTCACAGTCTGCTTAGGGAAGCGAGAGATGAAATTGCTGGGTCTCTGACGCAAATCTTTGTCTCTTCTTTGGACACAGGTGAAGTCCCAGAGGATAGCAAATGTGGTACCGTTGTTTAAAAAGAATAGTAGGGATAACCCTGGATAATTATAGGCCAGTGAGTTTGACGTCAGTGTTGGGAAGTTGTTGCAGAGGATTCTTAGAGATAAGATGTATACATATTTAGAGCATTGCGATCTGATTAGGGATATGCAGCATGGCTTTGTTAAGGGGAGGTTGTGCCTTACAAATCTGGTAGAATTTTTTGAGGAGGTGACAAAAATGGTCGATGAAGGATGAGTCATTGATGTTGTCTATATGGATTTCAGTAAGGCGTTTGACAAAGTCCCTCATGGTAGGTTGGTTGAAAAGGTTAAGGCTCATGGAATACAAGGACAAGTGTCTAGATGGATGAATAACTGGCTTGGTAATAGGAGACAGAGACTAGTAGAACATAGAACATAGAACATAGAACAATACAGCACAGAACAGGCCCTTCGGCCTTCGATGTTGTGCCGACCAAAATAAAAAGCAATCCCCCTCCTAACTAAACCATTCCCTTCTCATCCATATACTTATCAACTAACCTCTTAAACGCCACCAAACTTGGCGCATCTACAACAGCTGCAGGCAGGGCATTCCACTCCCTAATCACTCCTTGAGTAAAGAACCTACCTCTGATATCCGTCCTATAACTCATACCCCTTAATTTAAAGTTGTGTCCCCTCGTTCTAGCTTTTTCCATCCTAGGAAAAAGGCTATCACTGTCCACCCTATCCAAACCTCTACTTATCTTATATGTTTCAATAAGATCCCCCCTTAGCCGCCTCCTTTCTAACGAAAACAACCTCAAATCCTTCAACCTCTCTTCATAGAACCTGCCCTCCATACCAGGCAACATCCTGGTAAACCTCCTCTGTACCCTCTCCAATGCCTCCACATCTTCCTTATAATGTGGCGACCAGAACTGCACACAATACTCCAAGTGCGGCCGCACTAGAGTTTTGTACAGCTGCAACATGATGCTGCGGCTCCTAAATTCAATCCCCCTACCAATAAAAGCTAAGACTCTATAAGCCTTCTTAACAACTTTATCCACTTGACTGCCTACTTTCAGGGATCTATTGACACATACACCAAGATCCTTCTGTTCCTCAACACTATTAAGAGCCCTCCCATTAGCCCTATACTCTACACATTTATTGTGCCTGCCAAAGTGCATTACCTCACACTTTTCCACATTAAACTCCATTTGCCACCTCTCGGCCCAGCTCTGCAACTTGTCCAAGTCACAGTAGTAGTGGAAGTCTTTTTCTAGCTGGAGGTCGGTCACTAGTGGTGTGCCGCAGGGCTCGGTACTGGGACTTTTTCTATATGTAATGTAATATATATAAATGACTTGGAAGAGGGAGTAAGTGAAGTGATCAGCAAGTTTCAGATGACACCAAGATGGCTGGACTTGCGGATAGTGAGGAGAATTGTCAGGTGATGCGTCAGGACATAGATAGGCTGGTAGCTTGGGCAGATAGACGGCAGATGGAATTTAATTCTGATAAATGCGAGTTGATGCATTTTGGGAGAAATAATGTAGAAGGAAGTTATATGATAAAGGGTAGACCTATTAAGAGTACAGAAACGCAGAGGGACCTAGGGATGCAGGTGAAAAAGTCTTTGAAGGTGGCAGAGCAGGTGGAGAAGGTTGTGAAGAAAGCATATCGTATGCTAGCCTTTATAGGAAGGGGTATAGAGTACAAGAGCTGGCCTTTAATGTTGCAGTTGTATAAAATGTTGGTTAGACCTCATTTGGAATATTGCGTCCAGTTCTGGTCACCTTACTACCGGAAGGACGTGGAGACTCTGGAGAGAGTGCAGGGGAGGTTTACCAGGATGCTGCCTGGTATGGAAGTTCTGAGTTATGAGGAAAGATTGGACAAATTTTCCTTAGAAAGACGGAGAATGAGGGGAGATCTAATAGAGGTGTATAAGATTACGAAGGGTATAGATAAACAGTGGTAAGCTTTTTCCTAGATTGGAAACAAATATTATGAGGGGCCACGGGATTAGGCTGAGTGGGGCGAAGTATAATTTGGATATTAGAGGGAGGTTTTTCACAGAGAGGGTGGTGGGGTTATGGAATGCGTTGCCAAGTAAGGTGGTGGAGGCAGGCACTCTGGAGTTATTTAAGGAATACTTAGATAGGCACATGAGTGGAATAGAGATAGAGGGATATAGGAGACTGTTTTGAATAGGGATCAAGAACCTTGGGACGTTCCTGGGAATCAATTTATTTCTATGGACCTTCCAATATATTTTCTGGCTCATCTGTTTTACTTTTGAGCTTTCTGGGGATTTCCTTAACTGTTTGCATAAGATGATTCAGTCCACCTTGTTGTCTAACAAGGGGCATACACACGGTGGGTCATGCGATATCTGCTCTTGGATTTTTTGAGAGCACCTTAGTGCTTCACATCGTTAGTGTACGCTTGACCTGGACCAGTTGA
>JAGIQG010000003.1:1045090-1136082 GCA_024679065.1 Sphyrna mokarran
TCAAAGAGTGATTAGGGAGTGGAATGCCCTGCCTGCAGCTGTTGTAGATGCGCCAAGTTTGGTGGCGTTTAAGAGGTTAGTGGATAAGTATATGGATGAGAAGGGAATGGTTTAGTTAGGAGGGGCATTGCTTTTTATTTTGGTCGGCACAACATCGAAGGCCGAAGGGCCTGTTCTGTGCTGTATTGTTCTATGTTCTATGTTCTATATGGGAATCTTCAACAATAGGCATAGCCTAAAGTCAAGGATATGTCATTAAGACGTTAGGACGGCGGCGTGGGCTTTTGGGCCGAAGGGCCTGTTTCCGGTGCTGTGTTGCTCTTTGTTCTTTGTTGACACACACACATACCGACACACACACACACACATGCACACACACACCGACACACACACACCCGACACACACACACACACACACACACACACACTCACACACCGACAACATGTACACATGGACACACACACCCCGACACACACACACAGACACACACACACGACACACGTACACATGGACACACACACCCCGACACACACACACACACACACACACTCACACACCGACACACATGTACACATGGACACACACACCCCGACACACACACCACACACACACACACACACACACACCGACACATGTACACATGGACACACACACCCGAACACACACACACACACACACGACACATTCACACACACACACGCACACACACATGCGTATGCATGGACACATGTACACATGGACACACACACACCCGATACACACACACACATGCACACACAACACACACACCCGACACACTCACACACACACCCACACACACACCGACACATTCACACACACCGACACACACACACACATATGCGTATGCATGGACACGCACACACACACTGACACACACACACCAACACACACACGCGCGCACGCACACGTACACATGGACACACACACACCCACACACACACACAGACTGACACACACACACACAGGCACACACTCTGACCCCTATGTTGGAAAAGGTTTCATTGTCAGTATGTGGAAGGGTTCAGGGTATTTTGCACAGACAGTGAGAGTTCATTGTGCGAATAGCTCTTTTGGGGATTTGGAAGAGTTGGGGCTGAGTGATGGCGACATTCTGACAGAACGCCTCAGAATGGGGGGAGGACAATAAGTCAATTCAGGAATGGTGATTGGTGATTGGTTCAGACAATCCCCCCTGTAAATGTACAGAATTGTGAAAACTGACAAGTTGACAGATTAATAAATTCCTCCTGGGAATCTAACTTTGAAGTTTATTATAGAAATTGCACAAAAGGACATCTTTGCTTTGCATCAAGGCGGACAGCCACAAAATGATTGACACAGGAAAGTGAATGTGTTCTTCAGAATCTTTGCAACACAGAAATGTCAAAAGTGCTCAGCATTTATGGAGAGAAAAAGGGCCATAGAAACAGAGAGAAGAAATGCAGGAGCGAGCTATTCGGCCCTTCAAGCCTGCACAGCTGTTCAATATGATCATGATGATCAGACACTTTTAGTCTCCCACCCCCACTTTCTCTTAATATCCCTTGATCCCTTTAATGGCAAGGTGATCTACCAGATTGTTGTAAACATCCATCAAACATCCTTCAGGGAAGGAAACCTGCTGTTCTTAGCTGGTTTAACCTCCGTGTGACTTTAGATCCACAGCAATGCGGCGGACTCTTTGCCAGTCTTGGTCAGAGTGTATCTGAGGTAACTGTTTAAGATGGTGGATGATGTATTGATAATCAAGCAGGCTGCTTTGTCTTGGATGGTGTCGAGCTTCCTGAGCGTTGTTGAAGCTGCAGCCATCCAGGCAACTGGACAATATTCCATCACAGATGGAATTCCATGCAGATGGAATTCAATCCTGATAAATGTGAGGTGATGCATTTCGGGAGAAAGAATGAAGCGGGGAGGTATATGATAAAGGGTAGACCTATTAAGAGTGTAGAAACGCAGAGGGACCTGGGGGTGCAGGTGAACAAGTCTCTGAAGGTGGCAGAGCAAGTGGAGAAGGTTGTGAAGAAAGCATATAGTATGCTAGCCTTTATAGGAAGGGGTATAGAGTACAAGAGCTGGACTTTAATGTTGCAGTTGTATAAAACGTTGGTTAGACCTCATTTGGAATACTGCGTCCAGTTCTGGTCGCCTTACTACCGGAAGGACGTGGAGACTCTGGAGAGAGTGCAGAGGAGGTTTACCAGGATGCTGCCTGGTATGGAAGTTCTGAGTTACGAGGAGAGATTAGGCAAATTGGGACTGTTTTCCTTAGAAAGACGTAGACTTAGAGGAGATCTAATAGAGGTGTACAAGATTATGAGGGGTATAGATAGAGTAAACAGGGTTAAGCTTTTTCCTAGGATGGACTCGAATAGCACGAGGGGTCAAGGGCTTAGGATGAGGGGGGTAAGGTATAATTTGGATGCTAGAGGGAGTTTTTCACACAGAGGGTGGTGGGGGTATGGAATGCGCTGCCAAGTAAAGTGGTGGAGGCAGGTACTCTGGAGTTATTTAAGAAATACTTAGATGGGCACATGAACAGAATGGGAATGGAGGGGTATAGAAAACTGATTAAAATAGGGATCATGAGCCTTGGGAGTCCCTGGGAAGTGTGTAAATAGATGATGATATTGATGTACTTGTTTTTATCCTACAGGAGCTTTGGTCCACCTTGTTGTCTAACGAGGGGCAAACACGCGATGGGTCGTGAGAGGGCTGCTCTGGGATTTTTTTTCGAGAGTATCCTAGTGCTTCACGTCGTTAGTGTACGCTTGACCTGGACCATTTGACGGGCAACACGACAGCTCAGTGACTATCGCCGTGCTGTGCAGATACATGGATTTGGGCCTGTGTCTGTGGGAGTTTGCGCATTCTCCCCGTGCTTGCGTGGGTTTTTTCCGGGTGCTCCGGCTTCCTCCCACATCCCAAAGATGTGTTTTTAGGCTAATTGGCAAAACAAATTCTCCCTAAATTGTCTCAAATTTGGTTTTTAATCCATCGATTTATAAACATGGACAGGGATCACAGGTAGACATGGGAACACTGGGGTGGCAGCACGGGCTCGTTGGGCCGAGGGGCCTGTTTCCCGTGCTGTTTTGTTCTTTGTTCACACACCTGACTTATGTCCTTGTAGATGGTGCACAGGCTTGGGGGAGTCAGAGGTGAGTTAGTGAGTCTCTGACCTGCTCCTGCATGCACAGTATTTATACGGCTGGTTCCAGTTCAGTTTCTGGTCAATGGTAACCTCCAGGATCTTAATAGTGGGGGATTTCAGTGACAGTAATGCCATTGAATGTCAAGATTATCCTAGATATCCTAGATTAGAACATCCTTCGTCAGATAAGGAGATCAAAACTGCACACAATGTGAGGATTTTTCTCAAAGAATGACAGCCTTAGTTTCTAACTTTTTACTCGTCGCTTATATTTCCCTCAATGGTATGCAAAGCAGCATGCTGTTTTTTCAGGGGAATGGCCACAGGAGATTCCTGCACTGTCTGCCTCGCTGTTGCCAATTTCTTTCCTGCCTGTGGCGTCTGAGCCTGCGATGTGACCACCTCCCTGCTGTCTGTGCTATCCATTATTGTCTCTGCCTCATGGATACTCCACAGTGTCCCCAGCTGCTGCTCTGGCTCTTCATCGAGGGATTGAGTTCAGGAGTCAGGAGGTAATGCTGCAGCTTTATAGGACCCTTGTCAGACCACACTTGGAGTACTGTGCGCAGTTCTGGTCGCCTCACTATAGGAAGGACGTGGAAGCTATTGAAAGGGTGCAGAGGAGATTTACAAGGATTTTGCCTGGATTGGGAGGCATGCCTTATGAAGACAGGTTGAGGGAGCTGGGACTGTTCTCCCTGGAGAGACGAAGGTTGAGAGGCGACCTGATAAAGGTTTACAAGATGTTGAGAGGAATAGATAGGGTGGACTCTCAGAGACTATTTCCCAGGGCTGAAATGGTCGTGACGAGAGGGCACAGATTTAAGTGCAGGGAAGCAAGTACAGAGGGGATGCTAGGGGAAAGTTTTTCACTCAGAGGGTGGTGAGTGAATGGAATTGGCTGCCATCAGTGGTGGTCGAGGCGAACTCGCTGGGGTCTTTTAAAAGACTTCTGGATGAGTATATGGGATCCAATGGGATTGGGGGTTATAGATAGGTCTATGGCTGGGTAGGTTTTGATATGTTCGGCACAACTTGTGGGCTGAAGGGGCCTGTTTGTGCTGTAGTGTTCTATGTTCTATGTTCTATATTCTATGAAACATGGACTGCAGGAGCTGAAGCTGGAGACATTTCCTATTCTTGTGCTAGCTCCAGGCACTGAATTATAGAATCCCTACAGTACAGAAAGAGGTCCTTTGGCCCATCGGATCTGCACCAACCACAATCCCACCCAGGCCCTACCCCCATGTCCGTACATATTTTACCCACTAATCCCTCTAATCTACGCATCTCAGGGCATCAAAGGGCAATTTTAGCATGGCCAATCAACCTAACCCACACATTTTTTGACTGGAAATGTTCCTAGGTTCCCACATGGAGCAGGAGAAGCAAATCATAGCTCTCCTTCCATCGTTAAAACCTTTCAATTCAATCTTTGGAAATTACTTAAAATAAACTCATATCAATTACTCTCGGGCCCTTCTTTCCTGCTCCTCAGTATTACAAAATATAGCTCTTACAAACTATTGACTATAAAATAAAGACTTTACACACTATAAGTGGTGAAAGGAGTAAATATGTACCCAACTAATCAGCGGTTCCACTTGCCCCCCCGTCATTGCCTTTAGAAAACCAAATTCGAAGGCCACACTCCATTCTCAGTCTCGTTCTTTCTCACACTCTTAAATTCTCCTAGTTCCCTTTAATTTGATTAAAGACCCTCATTACAAATTTGACTGTTTCACTTTCTATATTAATGAAAAATTGTATCATATGATCATTCTTCCCCAAGGGAACAAGACTATTCATGAATTATTTCTCATTGCATAATACCCAGTCAAGAATAGCCTGTTTTCTGGGTGATTCCACAACAAGAATTGATTTGCGAAACCATCATAGAACATAGAACATTACAGCACAGAACAGGCCCTTCGGCCTTCGATGTTGCGCCGACCAATATAAAAAGCAATGCCCCTCCAAACTAAACCATTCCCTTCTCTTCCATATACTTATCAACTAACCTCTTAAACGCACCAAACTTGGCGCATCTACAACTGCTGCAGGCAGGGCATTCCACTCCCGAACCACCCTTTGGGTAAAGAACCTGTCTCTGATATCCGTCCTAAAACTATCACCCCTTAATTTAAAGCTGTGTCCCCTCGTGCTAGCTTTCTCCATCCTAGGAAAAAGGCTATCACTGTCCACCTATCTAAACCTCTAATCATCTTATATGTTTCGATAAGGTCCCCTCTTAGCCGCCTCCTTTCTAACGAAAGCAACCTCAAATCCCTCAGCCTCTCTTCATAAGACCTGCCCTCCATACCAGGCAACATCCTGGTAAACTCCTCTGTACCCTCTCCAATGCCTCCACATCTTTCTTATAATGTGGGGACCAGAACTGCACACAATACTCCAAGTGCGGCCGCACTAGAGTTTTGTACAGTTGAAACATGATGCTGCGGCTCCTAAATTCAATCCCCCTACCAATAAAAGCTAAGACTCCATATGCCTACTTAACAACTTTATCCACTTGACTGCCTACTTTCAGGGATCTATTGACACATACACCAAGATCCTTCTGTTCCTCAACACTATTAAGAGCCCTACCATTAGCCCTATACTTTACACATTTATTGTTCCTGCCAAAGTGCATTACCTCACACTTTTCCACATTAAACTCCATTTGCCACCTCTCGGCCCAGCTCTGCAACTTGTCCAAGTCACTCTGTAAACTATAACACCCCTCTTCACTATCTGTGTCTCGCTTATCTCCTGGAATATTTAGCCAGTCACTATCACAACCACATCCAAGTTCCATGCAAGAATCAAGGCTCTGAGATCATCTGTCTTGCCTGTTATACTCCTTGTATTGAAACAGAATCGAGTCTAAACTCAGTCCCTGGCTCCAGACATTCCATATTAATGATACGAATGGTTTAGTACTTTTAAAAAGAGCACCAAGATATGATAGTGGAGCGTGTGTCACCAAACTCCTTCCCACCACCACCCACTCCCACCCCCCAACTCACCCCCTCCTGAACCTATCCCACCCCACTATCGATCCTCTGCCCAAACCCCCACTCCAACCCCCCTGCCCCAACCCTCACCCAATCCAACTCCCCTCTGACCCAACCTCACCCACCCCAACCCCTCCAATCTCAACCCCCTCTTAACCCCCCCCATCCGACCCACCCATGACTGACATTGAGAAACTCTTGGCTGCAGGATTAATGGGGATGGAGGAACTGCAGGATTTCCCATTGCCCTCTGACACAGGGATTGCACCCCCCCATCCTATCAGCCCTGTAACCCCCCCCCCCCACACACACACACAACACACACCCCACACACACCACACACACACACACACACCCACACCCACACACACCCACACACACACACCCACACACACCCACACACACACACACACACACACTCCTCTGGTTTTCAGGAAGATTCCATGGACAGCAGAGTTTGAGATTTGGTGTCTCAGAATGAAAGGATCTGGAGCAAGGGCAAGAGGTTGGAGTTGAAGTGAATGTTTAGCTGTGATGATGTTGAATGGTGGTGTGAGGGGCCGAATAGTCTGAGCCACCTCCATTTCCTACACTGCTTCGTGCTTCACTGAGACTGAGATCAAATATTATTCAGTGATTCTGTTCCAGCCACATCCTGCAGAGCTGGATACTTGAATTCATTGAATGGATTCTTTCAACAGAAAAATCAAAGATGTAAAGATTCTGCTCCAACAGACTCTCCAGTTTGTGAAGTGTGCAAAATAATTGAACACATCAAAGAATAAAACCTCAAATCTGCAAACAAAATGAATGTGAACCAAGTTGCTAAGAGCCGCTGTGACGAGCTTCTGTATCTGATTTAATCTTCGTGCTGTTTCGGAGCGTTGAAAGATGACCCTTCACAATGAATAGTTGATAGTTCTATCAGATCAAGGCTGATCTGATCCTGTTCAGAGCTGAGGGTTCTCTGTGAAATCACCGTGCCTCTATTCATTTGGCAGAATCATAAACAAACCACCTCAGATTTGACAAAGCACAACAAGAGATTATTAATCTTATTTACTTGGATTACAAGAACAAACTTTCTGCCATTGATGTGAGACTGATTCAGGGTGAGAATGCTTTCGGAGGGAGAGAACTATCAAAACCAAAAGCAGGAGGAGGCCATTCGGACCTTTGAGCCTTCTCCGTGATTCATTTTGATTATAGCTGATTATCTATTCCCTCCCTATTCCTGTATCCATCCAAATGCTTCTAAAATGTTGCTAATGTTCCTGCTTCCACCACCTCCTCTAGAACATAGAACATAGAACATTACAGCACAGAACAGGCCCTTCGGCCTTCGATGTTGCGCCGACCAATATAAAAAGCAATGCCCCTCCAAACTAAACCATTCCCTTCTCTTCCATATACTTATCAACTAACCTCTTAAACGCCACCAAACTTGGCGCATCTACAACAGCTGCAGGCAGGGCATTCCACTCCCGAACCACCCTTTGGGTAAAGAACCTACCTCTGATATCCGTCCTATAACTATCACCCCTTAATTTAAAGCTGTGTCCCCTCGTGCTAGCTTTCTCCATCCTAGGAAAAAGGCTATCACTGTCCACCCTATCTAAACCTCTAATCATCTTATATGTTTCGATTAGGTCCCCTCTTAGCCGCCTCCTTTCTAACGAATACAACCTCAAATCCCTCAGCCTCTCCTCATAAGACCTGCCCTCCATACCAGGCAACATCCTGGTAAACCTCCTCTGTACCCTCTCCAATGCCTCCACATCTTTCTTATAATGCGGGGACCAGAACTGCACACAATACTCCAAGTGCGGCCGCACTAGAGTTTTGTACAGTTGCAACATGACGTTGCGGCTCCGAAATTCAATCCCTCTACCAATAAAAGCCAAGACTCCATATGCCTTCCTAACAACCTTCTCGACCTGACTGCCTACTTTCAGGGATCTATGCACATACACACCAAGATCCCTCTGTTCATCTAGACTACTAAGAATCCTACCATTTGCCCTATACTCTACACATTTATTATTTCTGCCAAAGTGCATTACCTCACACTTTTCCACATTAAACTCCATTTGCCAACTCTCGGCCCAGCTCTGCAACTTGTCTAAGTCCCTCTGCAAACTATAACACCCCTCTTCACTATCTACCACTCCACCGACTTTAGTGTCCTCTGGCAGCTCGTTCCAGGCATGAACCACTCTCTGCATGAAAAACTTCCCCTACACATCTTCTTTAAACTGTCTCCCTCTCCCCTTGAACCTGGGGCTCCCTGTAATTAACACATCCATGGACCTGTCCAAGTTTTTCTTAAATGTCAGGGCATTTACCACTTTATCCAGCAGCTCATTCCACACTCCCACCACTCTCTGTGTGAAGAAGTCCCCCCTAATATTCCCCTTAAAACTTTTCTCCTTTCACCCTTAACTCATGCCCTCTGGTTTTTTTCTCACCTAACCTCAGTGGAAAAAGCCTGCTTGCATTCACTCTATCTATACCCATCAAAATCTTATACACCTCTATCAAATGTCCCCTCATTCTTCTACACCCCATGGAATAAAGTCCTAACCTACTCAATCTCTCTCTCTGTAACTCAGCTTCTCAAGTCCCAGCAACATCCTTGGAAACCTTCTCTGCACTCTTTCAACCTTATTAATATCCTTCCTGTGACTAGGTGACCAAAACTGTACACAATATTCTAAATTCAGCTTCACCAATGCCTTATATAACCTTACCGTAACACTCCAACTTTTATACTCGATACTCCGATTTATAAAAGCCAATGTACCAAAAGCACTCTTTACAACCCTATCCACCTGCGACGTCACTTTTAGGGAATTCTGTACCTGTATTCCCAGATCCCTCTGTTCAACTGCACTCTTCAGAATCCTACTATTTACCCTGTACGTTCTACTTTGGTTTGTCCTTCCAAAGTGCAATATCTCACATTTGTCTGATTAAACTCCATTTGCCATTTTCAGCCCATTTTTCTATTTGGTCCAAATCCCTCTGCAAGCTTTGAAAACTTTCCTCCCTGTCCACTACACCTTCAATCTTTGTATTATCAGCAAATTTGCTGATCCAATTTATCACATTATCATCCAGATCATTGATATAGATGACAAACAACGATGGACCCAATACTGATCCCTGCGGCACACCACTAGACACAGGCCTCCACTCAGAGAAGCAATCCTCCACAACCACTCTCTGGCTTCTTCCATTGAGCCAGTGTCTAATCTAATTTACTACTTCCCCATGTATATCTAACAACTGAACCTTCCTAATTAATTCCATGATAATTCAGGTAGACAATATCCACTGCCTTCCCTTCATCCACTTTCCTGGTGACCTCCTCAAAAAACTCTAATAGATTGGTCAAACATGACCTACATGCACAAAGCCATGTTGACTCTCTCTAATAATTCCCTGTCTACCCAAATATTAGTAGATCCTATCCCTTATCACATCTTCCAATAACTTGCCAACTCCTGACGTCAAACTTACCGGCCTATAATTTCCCAGATTTCTTTCGGAACTTTTTTAAACAATGGATCAACATGAGCCACCGTTGAATCATCCGGCACCTCCCCCGTGAATACTGATATTTTAAATACATCTGCCAGGGCCCCTCAAGGTCCGTGGGAATATCCTGTGCAGTCCTGGGGATTTATCCACTCTGATTTGGCTCAAGACAGCCAGCACCTCCTCTTTAATCTGTAAAAGTTCCATGATCTCCTTACCTGTTTGCCCTATTTCCATAGACTCCATGCCTGTTTCCTCAATAAATATGGATGAAAAAGAAACTATTTAGTATCTTCCCTTTCTCTTGATTCCAAACTCCAAATAACCCAAAACTCCAAATTACACCCTAAACTGCACTCTAAATAAGTACGTTCCAAATTATGCTTCAAATTGTACCCCAAACTAGGAATATGAACAAACAGGGAATACAGGGATGTAAGTGGTTGTATTTGTAAACGTGATCAGTGCAGGCCTGTTCCTGTGCTGTTTTGTTCTTCGCTCTATCCCAAATTACACTCCAAAATTAACCTCAAATTACACCCCACATTATACTCCAAATCATGCTCCAAATTACACTCCAATCTATACTCCAAATTACACCTGAAACTATATCCCAGGTTACGTTCACAATCCTCCCTATCTTTGCAACCTCCTCCAGCTTCTACACCTCTCCCCATTTCTGTAACTTCACCTTTGGGGTCCGGCTATATGGCAGTGCACCCTCCTCAGTCTGTGGAATTGGCAGTGAAGTGGTTACAGGAAAAGGGGATTTGGATGGGTGAGATATTCCCAAAGTCTCCTAGATGGATGAGACGGGATGAGGAGCTGCTCCCTATAGGTACCTGAGAGTCACTGGCTTTTTCATTGGGAGGAGTCCCATGGTCCGTGGCCTTTGTTAATACAGACACCTGCAGCATGTAGTGTGTGCCTCAATATGGAGTGGTTCTAAAGGAGGACCTACTGTATATACATTGAATAATATTAAAGTGACAAAGTGGTTCCAAACTCTATAATACTGATGGTTAATAGTCATCCAGTCAAAATGGAGGTAGATGCAAGAGCCTTCACCGCAGGAGTGAGAGAACAAACATATCAATAACTGGAGAGGAGATGGTCCAATCCCTGAGGTTAAAAATCATGACAGTCAGGCTGGCTATGTACACAGCTGAGGCTACACAGATCTTTGGAAAAACAACTACCTCTGTAAGCGGCAACCTGCCCAACTGTTCTTAGTTGTAAAAACACAATACTGGGGATGCTGGAATTTGAAATAAAAATACTAAATGCTAGAAAATCTCAGCAGGTCTGAAAGCATCTGTGGAGAGAGAATAGAGCCAACATTTCAAGTCTGGATGACCCTTTGTCAGAGCAGAGAGAGGCTGTCAGACCTGCTGAGATTTTTCAACATTTTCTGTTTTTATTGACCTAAATTGTAATTGCAACAGGAACCAGAGTTGGCTTCAGGAAATTAAATTCAATTGGCTTGAAAGTCTGAAAGATAATGAAAGGGCTGATATGAAGCCCTGGACAGGCAACAAGGGATATTTCAGGACAAACTGGGCAAAATCTGAAGCTTGAGATTCTCGCAAATCTGGAAGCAACACCATAGTCATATCTGTAACCAATCAGCACCTTTTCTCATTAAATACAGGACGATCATACAGGATCCTGCTGAGCTGCCTGGGACCCAGATCGGATCTGGAGGTAAAGCAAAATGTTCAAAAGATGGATCGTGATTCAAGAAGGATTAAGAAGACATTCCAAGTAGATGTAAAAAACTTTGGACTGATCAATTTGAGTCCCAGCTGTTGTTGTGGATATAAAAGATCCAGATTCATGTCAGGGGAGGTTCAAGATAAAACCACAGAAAAGGAGAAGCAGTGGGTTAGTCTGCTCCCATTATTCCTGCTAGGAATACTGCTATGAGTGAAAGAATTATAGCAACAAGTCAACCTGAGGAGGGGCTGAGTGGCCAGAGATAGTAGTAGAGACGGGTACATGGATATGACGAGTATAGAGGGATATGGGCCAAATACAGGCAATTCAGATTAGCGTAGGGGTTAAAAAAAGCATAGACAAGTTGGGCCAAAGGACCAGGTTCCATGCTGTAAACCTCTATGACTCTATAATATTCCTCTAAGAACAGAAAAGTAAGAAGCAGAGGTTTACCTCTGCAACCTTAGAACCCAATTTCCGAAAGTCACACAAAATCTATCTTTGGTGAGGAGACATCAACTACTGAACCCAGTCCTTGACAGACAGGAGCTTCTAATGGATTGTGTTAAAGAACTCGTTTATTGTTGTTTTATTGTAAACCATTTACATTCTGTTTATAGATGGTAATAAGGGATATACTGCTGAGCTCCTTTTGGAGCAGTAAAAGGAACAAATGACCTGACTGACGAATTGGGCTGAAGTGTGTGAATCCTAGTACTGAGCAGGACTTTTCCTAGTTACTCTGAGCCGGAGCTAGAATATTCCTCACACTCTGTTTATTCATGATAATCAGTAGTTTAATTGCTAAACGTGGTGGTCACCAATCCCCTCAGATATGTCAGTTGATGCCCCTGCTAGCTGGTCTCTGCCCTGTGAGTGGAAACAGCACCATCGTGCTGCATCTCCACCACTGAAGGAGACTCTTGAGGAGATGTGACAGATTTCCTCACAGCCACGAGTAGCTGTGGACCAGGGAGAAATGGGTGCCGAGCTTTGGGTGGAGTAAGGTGAGCAATATTGGGGTGGGGAAAAGCCAACCCGTCCTGCACAAAGCTGTCCTGTGGAGAAAATATTTTAAACTGGCTGACAATATTGAATGAAAGCAAAACACCATTTTTCCTGCACCATTAGAGTCTGCCAAATACGGGGGAAGTTCCATCTCATATCTCTAATCCTTCACCTTTGATATTTGACCCCTGCTTCTTAGCTTTGCAGCTCATTGGCCAATGGGAGGGCTCCTTAAATGTGAATGATAGAGATTTCTACTCACGTGTTGCAAAAGCCACACTAGGCTAAAGTTTATTTATTAGTGTCACAAGTTAGGCTAACATTAACATTGCAATGAAGTTACTGTGAAAACTCCATAGTCGTCACATTCCGGTACCTGTTCGAATAACTGAGGGAGAATTTAGCTGACGCTAATGCACCTAACCAGCACGTCTTTCAGACTGTGGAAGGAAACCGGAGCACCTGGAGGAAACCCACGCAGACACAGGGAGAACATGCAGAGTCCACACGGACAGTGACCCAAGCTGGGATTTGAACCCAGATCCCTGGTGCTGTGAGGCAGCAGCACTAATCACTGCGCCACCCTACTGCATAATGAAGCTCCTAACCTAAAAAAAACCACATGTGACCTCCTGCTAGTCCCTCAAGAACATTTTATCTCTGAAATTACAGTGAGAGTTCTCTCATTCCCAAATCTGAACAGATTTTGAAACAAATTCTCTTTAATTGGCACCGAATTAGAATATAATCTCGACCTTGGTTTGTTTGGTGCAGAGCAGTACGATGGGTCTTTGGTGGGGATTAAAAGCATGGATAACACCGACTGCAGATTCTGTCGAGTGTGAAACGCCACAAGACCTCACTCACAACTACATAGAACAAACATAGAACAATACAGCACAGAACAGGCCCTTCGGCCTTCGATGTTGTGCCGACCAAAATAAAAAGCAATGCCCCTCCTAACTAAACCATTCCCTTCTCATCCATATACTTATCAACTAACCTCTTAAACGCCACCAAACTTGGCGCATCTACAACAGCTGCAGGCAGGGCATTCCACTCCCTAATCACTCTTTGAGTAAAGAACCTACCTCTGATATCCGTCCTATAACTCATACCCCTTAATTTAAAGTTGTGTCCCCTCGTGCTAGCAGTTGTGTCCCCTCGTGCTAGCAGTTAACTACTTCTGAATGCTGGAATTTTCATTGCTTTAGTCCAGTCTGAAACCAGACTGCAATCAGTTCAACACCAGATTCACACCAACATAGTAAATCAATCTCTTTATTTGACTTTGTCCTTAACCCCATTTGTCCCCTGAAACTATTAGAGAATGAATAACACGGTTGCTGTGTAATTAAGATACTTATTGTCCTGATTAGTCTCCCACTCAGAGATAACATTATCCTGAGTAATCGACTAGTGTGTGGAAAAAACAGATTAACATTTACCCAGGATGACTGATAAATCTTCAAAATGAATTAGCCACTGTGTCTAGAATTCCAAAAAAGTCTTTGTCTGAGTTGAGAAATGTTAGTCAATGCTGTAATCGTGACAATGAATTTTGGTACTGGAGGGGGAGATTACAAGTGAAGAAATGTGTGCAATACCTTTGGGGATTTGAAATAATTTATTAGAATGATGGGAGTTCCTCTCTGCTGTGGAGCATCTCACTGGACACAGGCACTGTCTGCTTAACCTTTATCCTGCCAATGGATACTATCATCACTTTGGGATCCGTTCACATGTTAGAGACTCAGAGAGTGGAATTTTACAAGATTTTTTTTCCGTGTCCAGCTAGTGTTGAAATGGAAGCATTTCTAATCTATTTTTCAGGTGAGTTTTTGCACTGAATCTTACACACAATCTTTAAAAATATGGATAGACTGTCCCTAGCCATGAGAGACAGTGGGTGGGGCTTAACTAGCCAGAGAGCCGGCAGCTGTGATCAGATCCACAAACTGCTCATGCGCAGGAAAACATAGAACATAGATCATAGAACATTACAGCACAGAACAGGCCCTTCGGCCTTCGATGTTGCGCCGACCAATATAAAAAGCAATGACCCTCCAAACTAAACCATTCCCTTCTCTTCCATATACATATCAACTAACCTCTTAAACGCCACCAAACTTGGCGCATCTACAACTGCTGCAGGCAGGGCATTCCACTCCCGAACCACCCTTTGGGTAAAGAACCTACCTCTGATATCCGTCCTATACTATCACCCCTTAATTTAAAGCTGTGTCCCCTCGTGCTAGCTTTTTCCATCCTAGGAAAAAGGCTATCACTGTCCACCCTATCTACACCTCTAATCATCTTATATGTTTCGATCAGGTCCCCTCTTAGCCTCCTCCTTTCTAACGAAAACAACCTCAAATCCCTCAGCCTCTCCTCATAAGACCTGCCCTCCATACCAGGCAACATCCTGGTAAACCTCCTCTGTACCCTCTCCAATGCCTCCATTGGAATAACCGGAATAAAACAGCTCTAACTGAATCCCTTGGGCCAGATATAGCCTCCCCTTCCCCTTCTCCCCTCATGGACATCAGAGACCCCCTCTCCCAACATTTCTGACCTCCTTAACCCAATAGGACACTATTGGGGGGAAGGGACGGAAACACAGCCTGGGAAAGCGTGGCCATATGCATTAGTGCCAGAAAACTGGCCAGGAGAAACGGGAAGCAGAGTTGCAAGAAACTGAATGATTTCATCTGGACAGCAAGGGTGAATGTTTCACCTCATTCAGCATCTTCCCTGTAAATGATCCCCAAATCCCCCCACCCTCAGCACCCTGTGCACTTCCAGCCCCTAACCCCCTAAGCATCTCCCTTCTGCCATCCAAGACTATCTTAGCACTTGCCCTCTGAGGACCACCCCCTGGGACCCTGCAGGAATCACACCATCAGATTTTTTATGGCTCTTTCCATCCCCATAACCATCAGGAGAGGGCGAAGGCAGGGAGTGGTGTGTCCATGATCTAAGGCCTCATCTCCTTTGAGGAGTGGGCACTGGAGTTTGCAGGAGGAGAAGATGAGAATCATTAGTGTCAGCACGGTTAGGCTGGAATCGAGAAGTGAGCACCTGCCAATCTTCCACTTGTTGGAGAAATCTCAAGTAAGTTGATGCAGCCCAGATTCCTCTCCCTCTCCCTTGGTTAACCTTGTTCCCTGTGTTGAAGGAAGGGACCCCAGTGCACCCGGACCATCTGGCATTGTGGCCCCACTGCTGCTCCCCCCCATCCTGCCCCTGACAGAGGAAACTGGTGAAGAGAACTCTGAGATCCTCATCAGTTTTGTATCAGCTTCTACTTCATAACTCACCATCCCAGGGGCTCGGTGGGTTGAGTTAGTAATGAGGTTTTTGGGTCACTCTTTGGTGAGCTTGACACATCTGCTGATGTACATCAGGTGGAGGAGGAAACATAGAACATAGAACATTACAGCGCAGAACAAGCCCTTCGGCCCTCAATGTTGCGCCAACCAATTAAGAAAAAGCAATGTCCGAGGCCTCTGCCACGCAGGGGCCTGCTGGGGGTGAGGAATCAGCTGGCCCCAGGCTGGGTCTCTGAGATCACTTCATCCTCAGCTACTGGAGATGCAGCAACAGAGTCAAAGAATGCAGGAGGAGTTGACGGCCACATGGACCCACTGTAAGGAAGGAGCCCCAAAGTTTTCAGACAGACCAGCTATTGCTTGTCTTGCATGGTTCCCAGGCCAACACTGCAAGGGTGGTGTCTGCAGTGGAAAGCATGGGATAGGGGATCCTCCCCATGAGTGGCAGGCTCCAAGCGATGGCCAAGTCACAGTGGGTCATAGTGGAAGGACTGAGGGCTACAGCCCAATTCCAGCAGCCTACAGCTGAAGGACTGAACAAACTTCCCGAGGTTCTGTAGCCCATGGCTGAGATGTCTGAAAGCTTACAGGAGACCCAGCGGGACAGCGCTGAGACATTGAGGGAGATGACAGCAGCCTTGTAAAAGAGGTCCAGTCACAGAGGGACACCCACGGTTGAGAGGTTGCAAAGCGTAGCCCCAGTTTTAGAGGGAACTTGCTGCTGCCTTCGACAGGTGCCCCCCTGACTCAGGTGGCTATCGCAGAGGACTGGACCACCATGGGTATGACGCAGGTGGTCCTCCAGGACTGGCAGTGCCAGGTGATGGAGCTCACTGCAGAAACATCGCTATCCCATGGAGTGACCCAGGGGCCCACAGGAACTCCAGGGGAGGAGGAAGGGCTTGAGCCCATGCTGGGGCCTTCCAGCCAGGAGACTGTAGCTATGGCTACACCTTCTGATTTGATTTGATTTGATTTATTATTGCCACATCTATTAACAGAGCATGAAAAATATTGTTTCTTGCACACTATATAGACAAAGCACACTGTTCATAGAGAAGGAAGCGAGAGGATAAAAAATGTAGTATTACAGTCATAGCTAAGGTGTAGAGAAAGATCGACTTAATGCAAGATAGGTCCATTCAAAAGTCTGACAGCAGCAGGGAAGAAGCTGTTTTTGAATCAGTTGGTGCGTGACTTCAGATTTTTGTATATTTTTCCTGATGGAAGAAGGTGGAAGAGAGAATGTTTGGGGTGCATGGGAGTCCTTAATTATGCTGACTGCTTTGCTGAGGCAGCGACAAATGTAGATAGAATCAATGGATGGGAGGCTGGTTTGCGTGATGGATTGGGCTACATTCATGACCTTTTGTAGTCCCTAATGGTCTTGGGCAGAGCAGGAGCCCAGACCAAGTTGTGATACAACCACCCTCTGAGTGAAAATATTTCTAAACCTCAGTTAGGTTTCCCTCTTATCCTCAAACAATGACCCCTATTTCTGGCCTCCCTCCCCATCGGGAAGATTCTTTCTGAATCGACCCTGTCTAATCCTGTTTGAATTTTATAAGTTTCTATCAGATCCTCTTTCACTCTTCTAAAGTCATGTGACTTTTCTCCTGGGTGTTTTCCAGACCGATCTGGCTGCAGTGAGTGAGGTGGTTCAGTTGGGTGAGCTGGGACGATTGAGAGTGAAGCTCACTAATTACATTGTGATGAATGCAAAAAAACCCAAATGAACATTTTGCTCATATTGGGCAGAGTCCCAATTGCACTGATCTTCTTTGTTGATGAAATGGGAATGGAGTGAAAATGGGTTCCGTTCCCACTCACATATCGTGCCTGATTTTATCAGTTTTTACCGCTGCCAAAACAGGCGCAATGAGGACATAAAGTTCCACCCAATGAGTGATAGTCATACAGTGCAGAAAAAGCCCTTTGGCCCATCGCGTCCGCACCTACAATATCCTCCACTAAAGTCACGCTTACCCTATTTTCCAGCCCCGTACATTCGAATGTTTTGATATTTCAGCTGCTCATCCAAATATTTTTAAAAGTTTTAAGTTTCTGGCCTCCACTCCCTTCCCAGGCTGTGCATTCCAGATTCCCAAAACTCTCTGAGCAAAAAAGGTCTTTGCTTAAATTCCCTCTGAATCTCCTTCCCCTCACCCTAGAACTCTGGCCTTCGTGATTGACTCCTCAACTAAGGGGAACAGCTGTTCCCTGCTCCCCCTGTCCTTACCCCTCATAACCTTATACACCTCGATCATGTTCCCCCTCAGCCTTCTCTTTTCTAGGGAAAATAATCCAAGCCTATCCAGTCTCTCCTTACAGCTCAAATGTTCCACCCCAGACAGCATCCTGGTGACCCTCCTCTGCAGCTTCTCCGGTGCAATCATATCCTACCTATAGTGAGGTGACCAGAACTGCACACAGTCCTCCAGCTGTGGCCTAATTAACATCCTCTATAACTCCAACATTAGCTCCGTGCTCTTGTACTCTATACTATGACTGATGAAAGCCAACATCCCATATGTATGATTAACAATCCTAATTATCTGCTCTGCTATGTTTAGGGATCAGTGAACAATTCCCCATTAAAGTGGAAAGAATGCAGGAAAGGTTTACTAGTATGCAATCGAGACTTGATGGTTTGAGTTATAAGGAGAGGCTGGATAGATTGGGACTTTTTCCCCTGGAGCGTAGAGGGCTGCGGGGTGATCTTATAGAGGTCTATAAAATAATGAGGGACACAGATCAACTAGATAGTCAATATCTTTTCCTAAAGGTAGGGAAGCATTTAAAATTGATTTGCAGGGGGAATGGGAACCAGAGTGCCAGAGTAGATATTGGACAAGGAAAAAAGACAGGTCAGTTCAAGTAAAATCACAAATGGAAGGTTGAGGGTGGTGGAAATAATCTTTTGAGATGTGTCTATTTCAATGCCAAGAGTATTATGGGGAAGGCAGGTGAGCTGAAGGCATGGATTGGCATGTTGAAATATGACATTATAGCCATTAGTGAAACTTGGCCACAGGATGGGCAGGACTGGCAGCTCAATGTTCCAAGGTTCCAACGTTTCAGGCATGACAGAGGCTGAGGGATAAAAGGTAGGGGGAGGGGGCACTTTTGGTCGAGAAAAATGTTACAGCAGTACTCAGTCAGAGTAAATTAGGGAGCTTGTCTATCAAGACTCTATGGGTGGAGCTGAGAAACAGGAAGGGTAAGACCACATTAATGAGATTGTTTTATAGACCACCCAATTATCAGCGAGAATTGGAGGAGCAAATCTGCAGAGAGACAGCTGACAACTGCAAGAAACAGAAAGTTCTGATAGTAGGGGAATTTAATTTTCCACATATAGATTGGGACTTGCATACTGTTAAAAGTTTAGAAGGGTTAGAGTTTGTTAAATATGTTCAGGAGAATTTTCTACGTCAGTATGTAGAGGTACCAACTAGAGAGGATGCGATATTGGGTCTCCTATTGGGAAATGAGTTACAGCAGGTGGTGGATGTGAGTGTGAGAACACTTTGGATCCAGTGATCATTACGCCATTAGTTTCAACCTGATCATGGATGAAGATAGATCTGGTCCTCAGCTTGAAGTTCTGAACTGGAAAAAGGCCAAATTTGATGAAATGAGAAGGGATGTAGGAAGTGTGGATTGGCACAGACTATTATAGAACATAGAACATAGAACAATACAGCACAGAACAGGCCCTTCGGCCTTCGATGTTGTGCCGACCAAAATAAAAAGCAATGCCCCTCCTAACTAAACCATTCCCTTCTCATCCATATACTTATCAACTAACCTCTTAAACGCCACCAAACTTGGCGCATCTACAACAGCTGCAGGCAGGGCATTCCACTCCCTAATCACTCTTTGAGTAAAGAACCTACCTCTGATATCCGTCCTATAACTCATACCCCTTAATTTAAAGCTGTGTCCCCTCGTGCTAGCTTTCTCCATCCTAGGAAAAAGGCTATCACTGTCCACCCTATCCAAACCTCTAATTATCTTATATGCTTCAATAAGATCCCCCCTTAGCCGCCTCCTTTCTAACGAAAACAACCTCAAACCTTCAACCTCTCTTCATAGGACCTGCCCTCCATACCAGGCAACATCCTAGTAAACCTCCTCTGTACCCTCTCCAATGCCTCCACATCTTTCTTATAATGTGGCGACCAGAACTGCACACAATACTCCAAGTGCGGCCGCACTAGAGTTTTGTACAGCTGCAACATGATGCTGCGGCTCCTAAATTCAATCCCCCTACCAATAAAAGCTAAGACTCCATAAGCCTTCTTAACAACTTTATCCACTTGACTGCCTACTTTCAGGGATCTATTGACACATACACCAAGATCCTTCTGTTCCTCAACACTATTAAGAGCCTACCATTAGCCCTATACTCTACACATTTATTGTTCCTGCCAAAGTGCATTACCTCACACTTTTCCACATTAAACTCCATTTGCCACCTCACGGCCCAGCTCTGCAACTTGTCCAAGTCACTCTGTAAACTAAAACACCCCTCTTCACTATCTACCACACCACCAACTTTAGTATCATCTGCAAATTTACTGATCTGGTAAGATCTGGTAAAATTCTCTGGTAAGGATGTAAATGGAAAGTGGGAGGCCTTCAAAGGAGAAATTTTGAGAATGCAGAGTTTGTACATTCCTGTCAGGATTAAAGGCAAAATAAATAGGAATAAGGAACCTTGGTTCTTGAAGGAGATTGTAACACTGATTAAGAGAAAGAGAGAGTTGTATGAAATATACAGGCAGCAAGGAACAGATCAGATGCTCGAGGAGTATAAAAAATGCAAGAAGCTATTTAAGAGGGAAATCAGGAGGGCTAAAAGAAAGCATGAGGTTGCTTTGGCAGACAGAGTGAAGGAAAATCCAAAGAGCTTCTATAGGTATGTAAAGAGCAAAAGGATAGTGAGGGATAAAATTGGTCCTCTTGAAGATGGAACCAAAAAAGATGGGGGAGATACTAAATAGTTTTTTTGCATCTGTATTTACTGAGGAAACAGGCATGGAGTCTATGGAAATTGGGCAAAAAGGTAGAGAGTTCATGGAACCTTTACATATTAAAGAGGAGGAGGTGCTGGCCGTCTTGAGGCAAATCAGAGTGGATAAATCTCCAGGACTGGACAGGTATTCCCACGGACCTTGAGGGAGGCTAGTGTTGAACTTGCAGGAGCCTGGCAGACATATTTAAATGTCAATATTCACAGGGGAGATGCCGAATAATTGGAAGGTGGCTCATGTTGTTCCGTTGTTTAAAAGAGGTTCCAAAAGAAATCTGGGAAATTACAGGCCAGCAAATTTGATGTTGGCGGTTGGCAAGTTATTGGAAGGTATGATAAGAGCTAGGATCCACAAATATTTGGATAGACAGGGACTTATTAGAGAGAGTCAACATGGCTTTGTGCGTGGTAGCCATGTTTGACCAATCTGTTAGAGTGGATGAAGGGAAGGCAGTGGATGTTTTCTACCTGGATTTTAGTTAGCAAGGCCTTTGACGAGGTCCCCATGGGAGGTTAGTTAGGAAGGTTCAGTCACCAGATATACAAGGGGAAGTAGTAAATTGGATTAGATGCTGGCTCCATGGGAGAAGCCAGAGAGTGGTAGGGGAGGATCGCTTCTCTAAGTGGAGGCCTGTGACTAGTGGTGTGCCATAGGGATCAGTATTGGGTCCATTGTTGTTTGTCATCTATATCAATGATCTGGATGATAATGCGATAAGTTGGATCAGCAAATTTGCTGATGATACAAAGATTGGAGGTGTAGTGGACAGGAAGGAATGTTTTCAAAGCTTGCAGAGGGATTTGGACCAGATAGAAAAATGGCAAATGGAATTTAACACAGACAAGTGTGAGGTATTGCACTTTGGAAGGACAAACCAAAGTAGAACGTTCGGGGTAAATGGTGGGATTCTGAAGAGTGCAGTTGAACAGAAGGATCTGGGAATACAGGTACAAAATTCCCTAAAAGTCTCGTAACAGGTGGATAGGGTTAGAACATAGAACATTACAGCGCAGAACAGGCTCTTTGTCCCTCGATGTTGCGCTGCTCAATTACGAAAAAGCAATGACCCTCTAACCTAAACCATTCCATCTTCATCCATAAACCTATCCACTGACCTCTTAAACGCCCCCAAACTTGGTGCATCTACAACTGCAGCAGGCAGGGCATTCCATACCCTTACCACCCTCTTGGTAAAGAACCTACCTCTGACATCCGTCCTATAACTATCACCCCTTAATTTAAAGCTGTGTCCCCTCGTGCTAGCTTTCTCCATCCAGGGAAAAAGGCTATCACTATCCATCCTACCTAAACTTCTAATCATCTTATATGTTTCAATAAGGTCTCCTCTTAGTCGCCTTCTTTCTAACGAAAACAATCTCAAATCCCTCATCCTCTCTTCATAAGACCTGCCCTCCATAGCAGGCAACATCCTGGTAAACCTCCTCTGTACCCTTTCCAATGTCTCCACATCTTTCTTATAATGTGGCGATCAGAACTGTACACAATACTCCAAGTGCGGCCGCACCAGAGTTTTGTACAGTTGCAACATGATGTTGCGGCTCCGAAATTCAATCCTCCTACCAATAAAAGCCAAGACTCTGTATGCCTTCTTAACAACCTTATCAACTTGATTGCTTTCAGGGATCTATGCACATATACACCTAGATCCCTCTGTTCATCAACACTATTAAGAGTCCTACCATTAGCCCTATACTCTACACATTTGTTATTCCTGCCAAAGTGAATTACCTCACACTTTTCCACATTAAACTCCATTTGCCACCTCTCGGCCCAGCTCTGCAACTTGTCCAAGTCACTCTGCAAACTATAACACCCCTCTTCACTATCTACCACTCCACCGACTTTAGTGTCATCTGCAAATTTACTAATCCATCCTTCAATACCCTCATCCAGATCATTTATAAAAATTACAAACAGCAGGGGCCCCAAAACAGATCCCTGAGGTACACCACTTGTAACCGAACTCCATGATGAATAATTTCCATCAACCACCACCCTCTGTCTTCTATCAGCTAGCCAATTCCTGATCCAATTAGCTAAATCACCCTCTATCCCATACATCTGCATTTTCTGCAGAAGCCTTCCATGGGGAACCTTATCGAACACCTTACTAAAGTCCATATATACCACATCAACTGCCTTACCCCCATCCACCTCTTTGGTCACTTTTTCAAAAACTCAATAAGGTTAGTAAGGCACGACCTACCCTTCACAAAACCATGCTGACTATCCCCAATCAATTCATTTCTCTCTAAATAACTATAAATCCTATCCCTAATAATTCTTTCCAATACTTTGCCCACAACAGAAGTAAGACTCACCGGTCTATAATTCCCAGGAAAGTCTCAATTCCCCTTGTTGAACAATGGGACCACATTCGCTATCCTCCAGTCTTCCGGCACTATACCTGTAACCAACGACAACCTGAAGATCAGAGCCAGAGGCTCTGCAATCGCCTCTCTTGTTTCCCAGAGAGTCCTAGGGTAAATCCCGTCTGGCCCAGGGGACTTATCTATTTTCAAACCCTCAAGAATATCTAACACCTCCTCCTTATCTACTTCAATACTTTCCAGTTTACAACCCTGTATCCCAGTGTTCTCCACAACTACATTTACATCTCCCTGCGTGAATACCGAAGAGAAATATTTGTTCAGTGCCTCTCCAATCTCTTCAGGCTCCACGCACAACTTCCCACTGCTGTCTCTGACTGGCCCTAATCTTGCCCTAACCAATCTTCTATTCTTAACATATCTAAAGAAAGCTTTAGGATTCTCCTTGATCCTATCAGCTAAAGTCTTCTCATGTCCTCTTTTAGGTTGTAAAGAATGCTTTTGATACATTGGTTTTTATAAATCGGGGTATTGAGTATAAAAGTTGGAGTGTTATGGTAAGGTTATATAAGGCATTGGTGAGGCTGGAATTAGACTATTGTGTACAGTTTTGGTCATCTAGTTACAGGAAGGATGTAAATAAGGTTGAAACAGTGCGGAGAAGGTTCACAAGGATGTTGCTGGGACTTGAGAAGCTGAGTTACAGAGAGAGATTGAATAGGTTAGGACTTTATTTCCTGGAGTGTAGAAGAATGAGGGGAGATTTGATAGAGGTGTATAAGATTTTGATGGGTATAAATAGAGTGAATGCAAGCAGGCTTTTTCCACTGAGGCTCGGGGAGAAAAAAACCAGAGGGCATGGGTTAAGGGTGAAAGGAGAAAAATTTAAAGGGAACATTAGGCGGGGGGGGCTTCTTCACACAGAGAGTGGTGGGAGTGTGGAATGAGCTGCTGGATAAAGTGGTAACTGCAGGCTCACTTTTAACATTTAAGATAAACTTGGATGGGTTCATGGATGAGAGGGGTTGGAGGCATATGATCCAAGTGCAGGGTCAGTGGGACTAGGATAAAATGGTTCAGCACGGACAAGAAGCGCCGAAAGACCTGTGTCTGAGCTGTAATTTTCTATGATTCTATGGTTCTATGGAAGTCTAAAACTAGAGGGCATAGATTTAAGGTGCGAGAGGAGAGATACAAAAGTATTAAGAGGGACAATTTTTTTCTTACAGAGGGTGGTGAGTATCTGGAACAAGCTGCCAGATGGAGTAGCAGCGGCGAGTATAATGTTATCTTTTAAAAAGCGTTTAGGCATTTACATAGATAAGTTGGATATAGAGGGATATGGGCCAAATGCGGGCAATTGGGATTTGCTTAGGGGTTAAACTTGGGTGTCATGGACGAGTTGGGCTGGAGGTTTCCATACTGTAAACCTCTATGACTGTATGGGTCTATGATCAATCATGATCATAATGAATGGTAGAACAGACTTGAAGGACAAAATGGCCTTCTTCCACTCCTAGTTTCTTGTTTTTCACAGTGTGCAAGTGAATAAGTGAATTTGTGAGTGTGGAGCTGGCTGAGGTAAATGGGTAAGTGGTAATGTGGAAGCTGACAGTTGGGTAGTGAGGATTTGTGGGAGTGAGAGGGTTGAGGAGGCTGTTCTGTAGTCAGTGAGTGTGATTTGGGGTCAGCTAATATCATTACTCAGATGATAGACTCAGAGTTTTCTGTCTACAGTTTCCTCAGTAAGTTTTCTGGTAAGTCAGAACTATCCAAGTTTCCAACATTAACACAGAGTCAGAGACATTATCAAAAGGCCTCAGGAAATGGGAATTAGCCACTGGAAGGTCTGGGTTATTCAGGAACCTTACACAAAGAGAGAGCTCCAGGGAGATTGTTAAAGGAAGGAGGTTTACCGGGTCAGATCCCAAAGCTACAAGCAGCAAAGCTTAAAATCAGAGAAACTGAAGAGGTTCGAATGGGAGAAGTGGAAAGATCCTAGAAGGTGGTGGGTCTGGAGAGATGTGAGCAGAAAGCTGAGAATGTAGGAGAGAACAGTGAGCAGGAGGGTTGAGTAAGTGTGAGATAACAAATGAACAGCAGAGTTTTCGGTGAAGCTGGGAGCCAGGGTGGGAGTACATTGAAATAGCTGAGAGTGTCAATGAGACTTCAGCAGCAGAAAGACTGATACAGAAGAATGGAATTAAATGGTCAGAAAGATCAGGAACAGTCTGGTTTGAATTCAGACACTCAGCTTGGGCAGGAATGGAGAGTGGACAACGATTTCAGTCTTTGCAATATTTAATTGGGGGAATTTCTGCTCTTGAATACTGGATAAACATTGTGCCAAACCTGACCCAGGAACAGATACATCACAAACCTGACCCAGGAACAGATACATCACAAACCTGACCCAGGGACAGATACATCACAAACCTGACCCAGGGACAGGTACATCACAAACCTGACCCAAGGACAGGTACATCACAAACCTGACCCAGGGACAGGTACATCACAAACCTGACCCAGGGACAGGGAGACCCCAACCTGACCCAGCGACAGATACATCACAGACCTGACCCAGGGACAGATACATCACAAACCTGACCCAGGGACAGGGACATCACAAACCTGACCCAGGACAGGTACATCACAAACCTGACCCAGGGACAGATACATCACAAACCTGACCCAGGGACAGGGACATCACAAACCTGACCCAGGGACAGGGACATCACAGACCTGACCCAGGGACAGGTACATCACAGACCTGACCCAGGGACAGGTACATCACAAACATAGAACATAGAACATAGAACAATACAGCACAGAACAGGCCCTTCGGCCTTCGATGTTGTGCCGACCAAAATAAAAAGCAATGCCCCTCCTAACTAAACCATTCCCTTCTCATCCATATACTTATCACTAACCTCTTAAACGCCACCAAACTTGGCGCATCTACAACAGCTGCAGGCAGGGCATTCCACTCCCTAATCACTCTTTGAGTAAAGAACCTACCTCTGATATCCGTCCTATAACTCATACCCCTTAATTTAAAGTTGTGTCCCCTCGTGCTAGCTTTCTCCATCCTAGGAAAAAGGCTATCACTGTCCACCCTATCCAAACCTCTAATTATCTTATATGTTTCAATAAGATCCCCCCTTAGCCGCCTCCTTTCTAACGAAAACAACCTCAAATCCTTCAACCTCTCTTCATAGGACCTGCCCTCCATACCAGGCAACATCCTAGTAAACCTCCTCTGTACCCTCTCCAATGCCTCCACATCTTTCTTATAATGTGGCGACCAGAACTGCACACAATACTCCAAGTGCGGCCGCACTAGAGTTTTGTACAGCTGCAACATGATGCTGCTGCCTCCTAAATTCAATCCCCCTACCAATAAAAGCTAAGACTCCATAAGCCTTCTTAACAACTTTATCCACTTGACTGCTACTTTCAGGGATCTATTGACACATACACCAAGATCCTTCTGTTCCTCAACACTATTAAGAGCCCTACCTTAGCCCTATACTCTACACATTTATTGTTCCTGCCAAAGTGCATTACCTCACACTTTTCCACATTAAACTCCATTTGCCACCTCTCGGCCCAGCTCTGCAACTTGTCCAAGTCACTCTGTAAACTAAAACACCCCTCTTCACTATCTACCACACCACCCACAACTTTAGTATCATCTGCAAATTTACTGATCCATCCCTCAATACCCTCATCCAGATCATTTATAAAAATTACAAACAGCAGGGGCCCCAAAACAGACCCCTGAGGCACACCACTCGTCACCGAACTCCACGATGAATATCTCCCATCAACCACCACCCTCTGTCTTCTATCTGCCAGCCATTTCCTAATCCAATTAGCTAAATCACCCTCTATTCCACACATCTGCATTTTCTGTAGAAGTCTTCCATGGGCCACCTTATCAAAAGCCTTACTAAAGTCCATATATACTACATCAACCGCCTTACCCCCATCCACCTCTCTGGTCACTTTCTCAAAAAACTCAATGAGGTTAGTAAGGCATGACCTACCCTTCACGAAACCATGCTGACTATCCCCAATCAATTCATTTCTCTCTAAATAACTATAAATCCTATCCCTAATAATTCTCTCCAATACCTTGCCCACAACAGAAGTAAGACTCACTGGCCTATAATTCCCGGAAGGTCTCTCTTCCCCTTCTTAAACAATGGGACCACATTCGCCATCCTCCAGTCCTCCGGAACCACACCCGTAACCAACGAGGACCTGAAGATCAGAGCCAGAGGCTCTGCAATCTCCTCTCTTGCCTCCCAGAGAAACATTGTCACTGACCATTGGACAGGTACATCACAAACCTGACCCAGGGACAGATACATCACAAACCTGACCCAGGGACAGGTACATCACAAACCTGACCCAGGGACAGGTACATCACAAACCTGACCCAGGGACAGATACATCACAAACCTGACCCAGGGACAGATACATCACAAACCTGACCCAGGGACAGATACATCACAAACCTGACCCAGGGACAGGGAGACCCCAACCTGACCCAGGGACAGGGAGATCACAAACCTGACCCAGGGACAGATACATCACAAACCTGACCCAGGGACAGGGACATCACAAACCCGACCCAGGGACAGATACATTGCAAACCCGATTCAGGGACAGATACGTTGCAAACCTTTATAGCAGGAGATTTTTGGCCAATTTCACTCCATCTTCCTTTTAATTTCCTATCCACAGTACACACTTAGTAAATTTCTAATAACCACAAATATTACAGTAATGAATCTAATCTAACACCAGTGACAATGTTATTACTGGTATTGATGAAATAAACACTTGAAATTAATATTAATTCAAAACTGAAACCATTTTAATAGTTTAATTCTCTCGCTGTCAACTCTCAGCTTGCTTTTGTCATTTATTTGAATTTATTTTGTGAATTCTGAACCCAAAATCCCAAACACCAAATGCAGAATCTCAAAACTCAAATTGGTGTGGGGATGGCCCTGGCAAGATGTTTATCTTCATCAGTGACATATTGAAGGCTCCAGAGAAGATGTCGTAGCTTTCCCGCACCGGGGAAGTACTGGATGACGAAGGGTATTGTGTCCACCATGTCCCGTGTTTGTTTTCTGAGGAGGTTGGTGTGGTTTTTTGCTGTGGCGCGTCGGAACTGTCAATCAATGAGTTGAGCGCCATGTCCTGCTCTTATGAGGGCATCTTTCAGCATCTGGAGGTGTCTGTTGTGATCCTCCTCATCTGAGCAGATCCTGTTTATACGGAGGATTTATCCACTAGAAATGGCTCCTTTAATGTGTTTAGGGTGGAAGCTGGAGAAGTGGAGCATTGTGAGGTTGTTTGCGATACAGTGAGGTGCTGAGGTGACTGTCCTTGATGGAGATGCGTGTGTCCAAGAATATAACCAATTCCAGAGAATAGTCCATGGTGAGTCTGATAGTGGGATGGAACTTGTTGATGTCATATAGTTGTTTCAATGATTGTTCATCATGAGTCCAAAGGAAGAAAATGTCATCAATGTATCGAGTATACAGCATCAGTTGAAGGTCCTGTGCAGTGAAGAAATCTTGTTTGAGCCTGTGCATGAAGATGTTGGATATTGAGGTGCGAATTTGGTCTCTATGGTTGATCCATGCATCTGGATGTAGAACTAGTTATTGAAGGTAAAGATATTGAAGGTAAAGATATTAAAGACGTTGGAGATCTCTACTGCCTCCCGAAGATACACAGCACGTACACACCCAGCCGTCCCATCATATCGGGCAATAGAACCCTGTGCGAGAACCTCTCTGGTTACGTCGAGGGCATCCTGAAACCCATTCACAAAGAATCCCCAACTTTTGTCGCGACGTTATGGGCTTCCTACAGAAACTCAGCACACATGGAACCATTGAACATTGAACACATGGAACATTGAACCAGGAGCACTCTCCGTCACAATGGATGTCTCGGCTCTCTACACCAACATCGCCCACGATAACAGCATCACTGCAACTGCCTCAGTACTCAATGCCAACAACTACCAATTTCCAGATGTAATTCTACAACTCATCCACTTCATCCTGGACCACAATATTTTAGAACATAGAACACTACAGCACAAACAGGCCCTTCGGCCCACAAGTTGTGCCGAACACATCAAAACCTACCCAGCCATAGACCTATCTATAACCCCCAATCCCATTGGATCCCATATACTCATCCAGAAGTCTTTTAAAAGACCCCAGTGAGTTCGCCTCCACTACCACTGACGGCAGCCGATTCCATTCACTCACCACCCTCTGAGTGAAAAACTTTCCCCTAGCATCCCCTCTGTACTTGCTTCCCTGCACCTTAAATCTGTGCCCTCTCATCGCGACCATTTCAGCCCTGGGAAATAGTCTCTGAGAGTCCACCCTATCTATTCCTCTCAAGATGTTGCAGTGATGCTGTAATCGTGGGCGATGTTGGTGTAGAGAGCCGAGACATCCATTGTGACGGAGAGTGCTCCTGGTTCAATGTTCCATGTGTTCAATGGTTCCATGTGTTCAATGTTCAATGGTTCCATGTGTGCTGAGTTTCTGTAGGAAGCCCATAATGTCGCGACAAAAGTTGGGGATTCTTTGTGAATGGGTTTCAGGATGCCCTCGACGTAACCAGAGAGGTTCTCGCACAGGGTTCTATTGCCCGATATGATGGGACGGCTGGGTGTGTATGTTCTGTGTATTTTCGGGAGGCAGTAGAGATCTCCAACGTGGGGAGAAAGAGGATGTCCCACAGGATTCAGGTACAAAATTGGTTTGTCTGGAGCTGAGGAATGAAGAGTACGTAATTGCTCAGTGTAATCCCCAGTCTACCAGCCAATGAGAAGAAATAAATCTGCAGGGAAATTTCAGAGAGATGCAAACATTATAGAATATAAACAAATTATTGTGTTAGCTGGAATCTGAAACCAAGAGAGAAAAAGGTGGAAAACCTCAGTAATTTTCTTTCTCTCTTTTGGTTTCAGATTCCACCATTCACGTTAATTTGCTTTTATCCAATGTTTAACTCACTCTCACCTCTCTCCCAGGAATGCCAACCCTCAAGTACTGGTCCTTTCTCCGAAAGGTTTTCCATATTTCCGCTTTGACAAAGGGAAACGTTTGAAACTTGAAACATTGGTTCTATTCTCTCCCACAGAGGCTGCCAGACCTGATGAGATTTTCCAACATTATACTGGTGGGGGGGAGGAGGGGGATGAGGGGAGGTGATTGGGATGGGGAGGGCAGACAGGGGAAGGCAGTGTCCCAGAATGAATGGAATGTCTCAGGTTGGAGGGGGCATCTGAGTGGAGGGGGAGGAATGGCAGGAGGGTTCAGAGCAACAGCGGGGGCAGCACAGGGAATGGGCTGTCAGAGCAAAGAACAAAGAACAAGAACAAAGAGCAACACAGCACGGGAAACAGGCCCTTCGGCCCAACGAGCCCGCGCCGCCGTCCTAACGTCTTAATGACATATAGAGACCAATATAGGGACAATTTGTTACCCAATCAGCCTAAGAGCTCATTTTTGGGATAGGGGAGGAAACCGGAGCACCCGGAGAAAACCCACACAACCATGGGGAGAACGTGCAAACTCCCCCGGGAGTGATCAGAGCTGAGAGGGGGTTTGGAGCGGGGGGAGTGGTCAGAGCAGTGGGGAGAAATACAGGAGGGGTCGCAGCAGAAGGGATAGCTGAGAGTTAGAGAGGGATTTGGAGCAGAAATAGGGGTAAAAGTCAGATGGGTTGTCGTGAAGGCATGAAGGGGGGGAGTTGAGTCTCTTCAGGGGATGGATCTGGGTGTTTTGATACTTACTTTAGAGTTAGAATTAATTATTTTCCTTTAAATTCTTTAAGAGTAACAGGGTAAAACTGGCAAAATCATCCAGAATTAATGATTTAAGTGCTTCTGACAGATGGTTCCCAGCACAACAGGATTGTGCAGAGGAAGCTGGCACTTCTGGGCAATTGCCGGGTAAACATTCACACAGGAATTTCTATTGGGAAATGCCAAATAAAATCTTTACTAAAAAATTAACCCACTCACAGAATGCAGGTTTATTGGCTTCAATTAGAGTGGATAAAGGTGTAGGAGTGAAAAGTGCAGATGGTCACCTCTCACTGGGGTAAGGAAAGGAAATTCCGGAGAGATTTCCACACAGCACCTCAACTCCAACACCTTGAAAAAGTGAATTGGACATTTAAATTTGGTGAGATTTTAGTGTACCTGTCCATGTGCTGCAACTTCCCTACTGTCCCAACACATCTGTATGCTGCCAATCCCCATAACCGGGATTCAGCTGGAAATAAATGATGGATGTAATTCTTCTTTTAAATTCATGATTATTCTTTCTTTTCTAATCTGTGGCCATTTAGATGGCAAATAATTTGGTCACTGAATAATTGCCTGGTTATGTACACTTGGATACATTCCACATCAGATAAAATTGAGAAAGTTATTAGTGACATGTTGGGAGTAATTGTTTGGTTATGTCGAGGGCAGGTCATGCCTTAAAAGCCTAGTTGAGTTCTTCGAAAATGTGACTGAACACATTGACGAAGGAAGGGCGGTGGACGTAGTGTACATGGACTTTAGTAAGGCGTTTGATAAGGTTCCACATGCAAGGCTTCTGAAGAAGTTGAGAGGGTATGGGATCCAAGGGGCTTTGGCCTTGTGGATCCAGAACTGGCTTGCCGACAGAAGGCAGAGAGTAGTTGTGGATGGGTCTTGTTCTGCATGGAGGTCAGAACCAGTGGTCAGTAACCAGTGGAGTGCCCCAGGAATCTGTTCTGGGACCCCTGCTGTTTGTCATTTTCATAAATGACCTGGATGAGGAAGTGGAGGGATGAGTTAGCAAGTTCGCTGACGATACAAAGATCGGTGGTGTTGTGGATAGTCTGGAGGGATGCCAAAAGTTGCAGTGGGACATAGACAGGATGCAAGACTGGGCGGAGAAGTGGCAGATGGACTTCAATGCAGATAAATGTATAGTGGTCCATTTTGGCAGGAATAATGGGATGAAGGAGTACAATATAAGGGTAGGAGTCTTAGCTGTGTTGTAGAGCAGAAGGATCTCGGGGTCCGGGTCCATAGGACTCTGAAATCGGCCTCGCAGGAGGAGGAAGTGGTCAAGAAGGCGTACGGTGTACTGGCCTTCAGTAATCGAGGAATAGAGTTTAGGAGTCAGGAGGTAATGATGCAGCTCTATAAGACTCTTGTCAGACCCCAGTTGGAGTATTGTGTGCAGTTCTGGTCGCTTCATTATAGGAAGGATGTAGAGGCTATTGAGAGAGTTCAGAGGAGATTTACAAGGATGCTGCCTGGATTGGGAGGCAGGCCTTATGAAGATAGGTTGAGGGAGTTGGGACTCTTGTCACTGGAGTGACATAGGTTGAGAGGCGACCTGATAGAGGTTTATAAAATGTTGAGAGGAATAGATAGGGTGGACTCTTAGAGACTATTTCCCCGAGCTGAAATGGTCAATACGAGAGGACACAGATTTAAGGTGCAGGGAAGCAAATACAAAGGAGATGTCAGGGGTAGGTTTTTCACTCAGAGGGTGGTGAGTGAATGGAACCGACTGCCGTCGAAGGTTGTTGAGGCAAACTCACTGGGGTCTTTTAAGAGACTTCTGGATGAGTATATGGAAACGAATAGGATAGGGGGTTATAGATAGGTCTGTGGATTGGTAGATATGATCGGCGCAACTCGTGGGCCGAGGGGCCTATTTGTGCTGTATTGTTCTATGTTCTATGTTCAGTTTCTGCTGGGGAGTCAGGTATTAACTTGAAATCACTTTTTAGATATTTACTCAAACACCTCCATCAATCTCTCCAACAAAGTTCTGTACATGGTTTCCTGACAATGTGGATATTCACACACTGCTTCGCACTGTTAATAACGTTTACAGCAAACAAGGAAGTGAATTTCTTCCCAATTCCTTCATCTAATTGTATCAGTGTACCCTTCAATTCCTATCTCCCTCTGTCTTTCCCCAGTTCTCTGTCAAATGTACCAAGGTTATTTGCCTTGACCATTTTCTGTGCTGGTCTCCTCACCCTCTGGAAAAAGATACTTCTCTGGATATACGTAAGACTAATTTACCAATTAACCCCAGGTTCTATTCCACCCACAAGTGAGAACATTGTCGATACTGTGATCCCATCAAATCCTTTCGTAATTTTAAACACTCACTCAGGTAGGAATTTTCGTAGGAGTTATAGCAAAATGGACTATTATGTAAATGGTAAAAAAAATTGCAGCATGCTACTGTGCAGAGGGATCTGGGTGTCCTTGTGGAAGAATCACAAAAAGTTCATTTGCAGGTAATTAAGGCGGCAAATGGAATCTTGCCCTTCCTTGATAGAGGGACGGAGTTTAAAAACAGTGAGGTTATGTTGCAGCTGTATAAGGTGCTGGTGAGGCCACACCTGGAGTTACTGTGTACAGTTTTAGTCCCCTTACTTGAGAAAGGATAGACTGGCACTGGAGGGGGTGCAGAGGAGATTCACCAGGTTGATTCCGGCGTTGAGAGGGTTGGTTTATGAGGGGAGACTGAGTAGACTGGGGCTAAACTCATTGGAATTCAGAAGAATGAGGGAAGATCTTATAGAAACATATAAAATTTTGAAGGGAATCGATAAGATAGAAGCAGGAAAGATGTTTCCACTGGTGGGTGAAACTAGAACTAGGGGGCATAGCCTCAAAATAAGGGGAAGCAGATTTAGGACTGAGATGAGGAGGAACTTCTTCACACAAAGGGTTGTGAATCTGTGGAATTCCCTGCCCAGTGAAGCAGTTGAGGCTCCCTCATTGAATTGAATTGAATTTTTAAAGATAAATTTTTGAACGGTAAAGGAATTAAGGGTTAAGGTGAGTGGGTGGGTAAGTGGGGCTGAGTCCATGAAAAGATCAGCCATGACCTTATTGAATGGTGGAGCAGGCTCGAGGGGCCAGAGGGCCGACTCCTGCTCTGTGTTTTTATGTCCTTAGGTCCCTCTTCGCTTTTCTCCTTCCAAAAACAGGGGCCAACCTGAGAGTTTGGTTCTCTCAGTCCTAATATCATCCCTGTGAATATGTTCTGAAGTTTCCCTACTGCCTTTGTATGATGTGAGACCCAAACTGTTCCCAGAACTCCACGTGTGATCACATCAGCTTTCTGTAGATGTTAATGTTTAATTATCTTACATTCCCTCTGGAAATGAACCTGATGCTTTGTTTGTTTGTTCTTACTTTAATAGTCAAAATCACACACTACTTCTAATCTTTGTGAATCTGTGTTCCAGAAACCACTCTTCCTCAAGTCCTCTTACACACTGGTGTTGAACAGTGGATGAAGGCAGGTTCCTCCAGAGGAAGTGATAGCCCAGGCAGTCCCCACAGGCTCACCAGGGTGCAGAAAATGCAGTCAGATTGGGAGTATTGAAACCCATCATTCAATGTTAGAAATACTTCACCAAGTTCTCCCTTGTTGGTTATTACCTTAGATAAAAGAGTAGATTTTCACCTCTCCTCCCACTATCCCCAATTCCAACAGCACGGGGTTAGAACATAGAACATAGAACATTACAGCGCAGTACAGGCCCTTCGGCCCTCAATGTTGCGCCGACCAATGTAACCAATTTTATGGCCCTCTATCCTAAACTATTCCAATGTTATCCATATGCCTATCCACTGACCATTTGAACGCCCTTAAACTTGACGAGTCCACAACTGCTGCAGGCAGGGCATTCCACGCCCTTACTACCCTCCGAGTAAAGAACCCACCTCTAGCATCTGTCCTATAACTACCACCCCTTAATTTAAAGCTACGTCCCCTCGTGTTATCCATCTCCATCCGAGGAAAAAGGCTCTTACTATCCACCCTATCTAACCCTCTGATCATCTTATATGTCTCAATTAATAGATACAGAGTAAAGCTCCCTCTACACTGTCCCCCATCAAACACTCCCAGGACAGGTACAGCACGGGGTTAGATACAGAGTAAAGCTCCCTCTACACTATCCCCCATCAAACACTCCCAGGACAGGTACAGCACGGGGTTAGATATAGAGTAAAGCTCCCTCTACACTGTCCCCCATCAAACACTCCCAGGACAGGTACAACACAGGGTTAGATACAATGGCCAATGGCCAAAACAAAAGAGATAGTGGACATTTTGGACACAGAGTGTATCTGACCGCATCCTGGGAGTCATGATGTGGAGATACCAGCATTGGACTGGGGTAAGAAGTCTCACAATACAAGGTTAAAGTCCAACAGGTTTATTTGGTAGTAAACACCGTTAGCTTTCAGAGCACTGCCCCTTTCGTCAGGTGAATAGGGAATTCTGATCACAACAGGGTGTATAAAGACACACACTTAATTTACAGAATACTGATCAGAATGTGAGTATTTACACCTAATCAAGTCTTAAAGGTACAGACAATGTGAGTGGAGAGAGGGTTAAGCACAGGTTAAAGAGATGTGTATTGTTTCCAGACAGAAAAGTTAGTGAGATTTTACAAGCCCAGGCAAGTCATGGGGGGTGGGGGTTACAGATAGTGTGACATGAACCCAAGATCCTGGTTGAGGCCGTCCTCATGTGTGGGGAACCGCACCCTGGGGCACAGACGCCTCTCACTGTCAATGTTATGAGCAATCAGCACCATCCTCACTGCATTGGCTCTTCCTGTCTCGGTGATTTTGTTGCTTTCACTTCAGTCACACCAGTAGGAAAAAGTTACACAGATAGAAATCTGTGGAATGTGGCGATTCTGTCCACAGGCAACAGTCACCAAAAATCTCATGGGGCTGCAAGCAGAATGCTGACACTCTGCAGGTTCCCCCTTCCCTGGTAAAACTCCCAACACACTTACCGCATCTGAATGATTTTGCTTTAATTTGTGTCCCTTCAGCGATATGTTTGAATTGTGCTCCCAGATATTTTAAGAACGATTTAAAGTTATTTTTCACAATAAGTGGACAATGTTGGCTATTTCACAGGTGAGAGGTCAATTCAGCGAACTAATATCAATTATCCTCACTTTTTGCGCAAAAATTGCCTGGAAACCAAAGTCAAATTGAACTGGAGAGGTTTAACGGGATCATGTGACACTCCCCCACCTTCTATTTCACTGAGACCATTTAGTAAGTGTGTTTATATTAATAAATTATTATAAAAATCTTCTACTTCCATTATTGAATCTGTCAATCTCCCGTGCTGCTTATGTGGAAATGCTTAGTTCCTGAACAATTCTGTGTTTAATCATTTAACATCCTTGTTCATGGATTACAAATTTAACTCAAATATTTATGTTTGTTCAACTAATGTCAAATTTAATCTTACAGTTTAAATCGTCTTGCTAATGGAGGAGATAAATATTGTACGAGTCCATTACAGTCTAATGCTCTCTCACTGATAGAGATAATCATATGTCATTATTACTGCATCAGCAACGCAGTCAGAGTCCCACAGCTGGTTGACAAGTGCCCTCTGACCTTTCATATTTACATAATTACTTACCAAAATTAGTTGCTAAAGAGCTTGGTCTGCCAATCTTTAGTAAACAGCTAAATAGATCTCAAATCTGTTGTTAAAAGCAGAACAAACAAGTCATCTTACTGTCACCCTGAGCTGGAGTCATATCTGCAGGTATTACTTACACTCAACATCTGTGCAGATTGGAGAGACAATGTTAACACTTTTCAAAGATAACTGGTCGTGAAGCAAACCAAAATATTCATTTTCGAAGGAAGGAATTTTAATCAGCAGATAAGCACAATGAACTCTTGAGAAAATGAAGGCATCTTTCATCTTGACACTGAACAGGTTACTTATTCTCACGGCGTTAGTGTCACTGACAAGTTCATGTTTAATGGACTACAACGGTTCAAGAAATGGCTCACTTCTAATTTACCCTGTGGTGAACAACTGCACTCCATGTAGTGTAGGTACACCCACAGTGCTGTTAGGGAGGAAGGTTACACTCCATGTAGAACATCGAACATTACAGAACAGTACAGGCCCTTCGGCCCTCAATGTTGCGCCGACCAGTGGAACCGATCTAATGACCCTCTAACCTAAACTATTCCAATGTTATCCATATACCTATCCACTGACCATTTATACGCCCTTAAAGTTGAAGAGTCCACAACTGCTGCAGGCAGGGCATTCCATACCCTCACCACCCTCTGAGTAAAGAACCTACCTCTGACATCCATCCTATAATTCTAATAGTCTTATTAGTCAAAGACTGTATCACAGTGACAGAAAAGAAGTTTGATGAGGACTTGTCTGTTGAGGTCGTATGGGCTGAGATTAGAAACAGGAGAGGAGAGGTCACCCTGTTGGGAGTCTTTTATAGACGTCCTAAAAGTTCTAGAGAGGTAGAGGAAAGGATTGCAAACTCGATCCTGGACAGGAGTAAAGTAATAGGGTAATTGTCATGGGGGACTTTAACTTTACTAATATTGATTGGAATAGCTATAGCTCTAGCACGTTAGAGGGGTCAGTTTTCGTACAAAGTGTGCAGGAGGGTTTTTTGACTCAGTATGTAGATAGGCCAACTAGAGGTGAGGCTACATTAGATTTGGTGCTGGGCAATGAGCCAGACCAGGTGTTAGGCTTGGAAGTTGGTGAACATTTTGGTGATAGTGACCACAATTCGGTTACGTTCACCTTAGTGATGGATAGGGATAGGCATGAAGCTGGGGGCAGTAGTTATAGCTGGGGGAAGGGTAATTATGAGGCCATCAGGAGAGAATTAGGGTGCGTAGATTGGACTAGGAAACTACAGGGACTGGGAACATCTGAAATGTGGAGCTTATTCAAGGAGCAGCTGCTGCGAGTCCTTGATAAATATGTCCCTGTCAGGCAAGGAGGAAATGGTCGAGTAAGGGAACCTTGGTGTACGAAAAAAGTTGATTTGCTGGTTAAAAGGAAAAAGGAGGCTTATGTCAGGATGAGGCTTGAAGGCTCAGTTAGTGCAATGGATAGCTATAGATTAGCCAGGAGGGAGCTAAAGAGTGAGTTGAGGAGAGCTAAAAGGGGACACGAGAAGACTTTGGCTGATAGGATCAAGGAGAATCCTAAAGCTTTCTTTAGATATGTTAAGAGTAGAAGATTGGTTAGGGCAAGATTAGGGCCAGTCACAGACAGCAGTGGGAAGTTGTGCATGGAGCCTGAAGAGATTGGAGAGGCACTGAATAAATATTTCTCTTCGGTATTCACGCAGGGAGATGTAAATGTAGTTGTGGAGAACACTGAGGTACCAGGTTGCAAACTGGAAAGTATTGAAGTAGACAGGGAGGATGTGCTAGATATTTTTGAGGGTTTGAAGTTGGATAGAACATAGAACATAGAACATAGAACAATACAGCACAGAACAGGCCCTTCGGCCCTCGATGTTGTGCCGACCAAAATAGGGACCAAACCAGGATAGGTCCCTGAGCTGGACGGGATTTACCCTAGGATTCTCTGGGAGGCAAGAGAGGCGATTGCAGAGTCTCTGGCTCTGATCTTCAGGTCGTCGTTGGTTACGGGTATGGTTCCGGAAGACTGGAGGATAGTGAATGTGGTCCCATTGTTCAAGAAAGGGAAGAGAGACCTTCCAAGGAATTATAGGCCAGTGAATCTTACTTCTGTTGTGGGCAAAGTATTGGAGAGAATTATTAGGGATAGGATTTATACTTATTTAGAGAGAAATGAATTGATTGGGGATAGTCAGCATGGTTTTGTGAAGGGTAGATCGTGCCTTACTAACCTTATTGAGTTTTTTGAAAAAGTGACCAAAAAGGTGGATGGGGGTAAGGCGGTTGATGTGGTATATATGGACTTTAGTAAGGCGTTCGATAAGGTGGCCCATGGAAGGCTTCTGCAGAAAATGCAGATGTATGGGATAGAGGGTGATTTAGCTAATTGGATTAGGAATTGGCTAGCAGATAGAAGACAGAGGGTGGTGGTTGATGGGAGATATTCATCGTGGAGTTCGGTGACAAGTGGTGTACCTCAGGGGTCTGTTTTGGGGCCCCTGCTGTTTGTAATTTTTATAAATGATCTGGATGAGGGTATTGAAGGATGGATTAGTAAATTTGCAGATGACACTAAGTCGGTGGAGTGGTAGATAGTGAAGAGGGGTGTTATAGTTTGCAGAGGGACTTGGACAAGTTGCAGAGCTGGGACGAGAGGTGGCAAATGGAGTTTAATGTGGAAAAGTGTGAGGTAATGCACTATGGCAGGAATAATAAATGTGTAGAGTATAGGGCTAATGGTAGGATTCTTAATAGTGTTGATGAACAGAGGGATCTTGGTGTATTTGTGCACAGATCCCTGAAAGTAGGCAGTCAAGTCAATAAGGTTGTTAAGAAGGCATATGGAGTCTTAGCTTTTATTGGTAGGGGGATTGAATTTCGGAGCCGCAACGTCATGTTGCAGCTGTACAAAACTCTAGTACGGCCGCACTTGGAGTATTGTGTGCAGTTCTGGTCCCCACATTATAAGAAAGATGTGGAGGCATTGGAGAGGGTACAGAGGAGGTTTACCAGGATGTTGCCTGGTATGGAGGGCAGGTCTTATGAAAGAGGCTGAGGGATTTGAGGTTGTTTTCGTTAGAAAGGAGGCGGCTAAGAGGAGACCTTATCAAAACATATAAGATGATTAGAGGTTTAGATAGGGTGGACAGTGATAGCCTTTTTCCTAGGATGGAAGAAGCTAGCACGAGGGGACACAGCTTTAAATTAAGGGGTGATAGTTATAGGACGGATATCAGAGGTAGGTTCTTTACCCAAAGGGTGGTTCGGGAGTGGAATGCCCTGCCTGCGGCAGTTGTTGATGCGCCAAGTTTGGTGGCGTTTAAGAGGTTAGTTGATAAGTTTATGGAAGAGAAGGGAATGGTTTAGTTTGGAGGGTCATTGCTTTTTATAATGGTCGGTGCAACATCGAAGGCTGTAGGGCCTGTTCTGCGCTGTAATGTTCTATGTTCTATAAGATAGAAGATATAATAATATAATATTTATATATATATAATATAATATATATCTATAAGATATATGTTCTATGAAGATAGGTTGAGGGAGCTGGGGTTCTTCTCACTGGAGAGACGTAGGTTGAGAGGTGACCTGATAGAGGTTTATACAATGTTGAGAGGAATAGATAGGGAGGACTTTCAGAGACTATTTCTCCGAGCTGAAATGGTCACTACGAGAGGACACAGATTTAAGGTGCAGTGAAACAAACACAGAGGAGATGTCAGGGGTAAGTTTTTCACTCAGAGGATGGTGAGTGAATGGAATCGGCTGCCGTTGGAGGTTGTTGAGGCAAACTCACTGGGGTCTTTTAAAAGACTTCTGGATGAGTAAATGGAAACGAATAGGATAGGGGGTTATAGATAGTTCTGTGGATTGGTAGATGTGATCGGCGCAACTCGTGGGCCGAAGGGCCTGTTTGTGCTGTATTGTTCCATGTTCTATAACTACGACCCCTTAATTTAAAGCTATGTCCCCTCATGTTATCCGAGGAAAAAGGCTCTCTCTGTCCACCCTATCTAATCCTCTGATCATCTTACACGCCGCAATTAGGTCACCTGTTAACCTTCTTCTCTCTAGTGAAAATAACCTCAGGTCCCTCAACCTTTCCTCATAAGGCCTTCCCATCATACCAACATCTTGGTAAACCTCCTTTGCACCCTTTCCAATGCTTCCACATCTTTCTTATAATGCTGTGTAGGTACACCTGCAGTGCTGTTAGGGAGGAAGGCTGCACTCCTTGTAGTGTAGGTACACGCACAGTGCTGTGAGGGAGGAAGGATTTTGACCCAGTGATGGTAAAGGAACGGTGATTTATTTACAGGTTATGACTGTCACTGGCAAACCAGTTTTTGTTGCTCATCCCTAATTGCCCATGAACTGAGTAGCTCAGTCATTTCATTTAAAAGTCAACTACATTGCTGTGGCTCTGACTCACATGTAGGACAGATCAGGTAAGGATGGCAGATTTCCTTCCCTAAAGGACATAAGCTAGATGTGTTTTTACAATAACTGACAACAGTTTCATGCTCTGAATCAACTGACTTTTAATTCCAGATTTTATTTTTTTTTAAAGAAATGTTGCTTTATTGAAGAGTATGACAGTATAACACAGTACAATTGCATTCTGTTCAATTTGTCTTGTTCTTAATTCAGTATCCACCAAGAGTTATAAACCTTAATTCTGTTTCTCTCTTTGTAGATTCTGCTGGAGTTGATTAGACGGCTGTTTAGATTCTGTGTTACTGGCATTTGGAACGAGCCATAAACATTACCATATCTATCCCCTTAAAGTATATTCTCTGTCCACATCTGCTACAACTTTTAGTAATTGGAGTATTTGTACCTCTTTTTAAAAATGCATTTATCAGATGTGAGCATGACTACGTGGGAAGTATTTATTGCCTAAGCCTAACCTTGGTAATCATGGGTGATTCTAACATTTATATTGACTGGATCAATCAGATTGGCAAAGGCAAATGCGAAGGAAATTTCAGAGTATGAGGGATTCTCATTTAAAACAATGTGTTATGGAACCAAGTAGGAAGCAGGCTATTTTAGATTTAATGTCTCTAATAATGAAGGGTTAACAAATAATCTTGTTAAAGATTTTCTTGAAAAGAGCGATCACAGCATGTTGAAATTTGCGATTTCAGATTGAATAAGACAAGACAGTGCCACACCAGAATTTAGCGCAGGGCAGGGATAATTGTACAGACCTCAGGAAAGAGTTGGTCCAAGTAAACTGGGCACAAATAATTGAGGGCAGGACAAATTGAGGAACAATGCTGGGTATTCAGGGATATGGTGAATAAGTCCCAGCTAATATATATATATATATATATATACCCAAGAGAAAGAGGAATTGTAAAGGGAAGAACAACATTTTATGATGAGACAAGGAAGTGAAAGAGGACAGAAAGGCAAAAGCTAGGCTGCATCAAACTGCAAAAACTAGTTGCAAACTAGAAGATTGGAAGAATTTTAATGTTCGGTAAAACATAGAAATGTAGGAATTAACAGCAGAAGTCGGCAAATCCATGTCCCCACCTTTTCCCACATCCCCATATCCTTTTTACATTGGAAATATATCTAATTCCTTCTTGAAACCATTCAATGATTCAGACTCCACTGCGTTATGGGGCAGCAAGTTCCATAAAATCATCATTTTTGTTTTCTTAATTGGTCGGCGCAACATCGAAGGCCGAAGGGCCTGTTCTGCGCTGTAATGTTCTATGTTCAAAAAAAATCATTCTCTCAGTTTTAAATCTATCGCCTCTCAAACCATACCTGTGACCTCTGGTTCTAGATTTCCCCACGAGGGCAAACACTTGTCTATATTTAATCTATCAATCTCTTTTAAAATTTTACATATCTTGATTCAATCCCATGCAACCTTCTAAACTCCAGCAAGTATAAGCCCAAACAGTGAAGTCTCTTCTCACATCAACCTGTTCATCCTGGGAATCAATCTGGTGAACCTCTTTTGAACTGCCTCCAATGCCACCACATTCTTCCTCAAATAAGGAGACCAGAATACAGATATTTCAGGCAGGATAGAGGGGGATGTAAAAGGCGCGAGGGAGTTGCAATACTGGTTAAGGAGAATATCAGAGCTGCACTCTGGGAGGACACCTCGAAGGGTTCATACAGCGAGGTAATATGGATAGAGCTCAGGAGCAGGAAGGATGTAGTCACAATGTCGGGGTTTACTATAGGCCCCCAACTGCCAGCGGGAGATAGATATGTCGACAGATTTTGGTAAGGTATAAAAGTAACAGGGTTGCTGTGGTGGGAGATTCTAATTTTCCTTGTATTGACTGGGACTCACTTAGTGCGAGGGATGTGGATTGGGGAGAGTTTGTAAGGAGCATCCAGGAGGGATTCCTGAAGCAGTATATAGATACTCCAACTAGGGAAGGAGCCGTACTGGACCTGGTATTGGGGAATGAGCCTGGCCAGGCAGTCGATGTTTCAGTAGACGCTATGACACTATAAACACTGCTCGACAATCACCAGGTAAGACAGTTCCCTTCCTGTGGGCGAACACTTCAGCGGTCATGGGCATTCGGCCTCCGACCTTCAGGTAAATGTTCTTCAAGGGGGCCTTTATGACACATGACAGCGCAGAGTCGCTGAGCAGAGACTGATAGCCAAGTTCCGCACACATGAGGATGGTCTCAACTGGGATCTTGGGTTCATGTCACACTATCTGTAACCCTCACGATTTGCCTGGCTTGTAAAATCTCACTAACTGTCGTGGCTGGAGACAATACACATCTCTTTAACCTGTGCTTAACCCTCTCTCCAGTCACTTACACTCTCTCCACTTGTCTGTATCTTTAAGATTTTATTAGCTATAAAGAATCGCATTCCAATCATTATTTTGTAAATTGAGTTTGTCTTTATATACCCTATTTGTGATTAGAACTCCCACTCACCTGACGAAGGGCCAGCGCTCCGAAAGCTAGTGGTTTTTGCTACAAAATAAAACTGTTAGACTTTAACCTGGTGTTGTGAGACTTCTTACCGTGTTTACCCCAGTCCAACGCCGGCATCTCTGTATCATGACTACAGGGGAGGTCCCAGAAGATTGGAGAATAGCCAATGTTGTTCCTTTGTTTAAGAAGGGTAGCATGAATAATCCAGGTAACTACAGGCCGGTGAATCTTACATCAATGGTAGGGAAATTATTGGAGAGGATTCTTCGAGACAGGATTTATTCTACCTTGGAAATAAATGGACGTATTAGTGAGAGGCAACATGGTTTTGTAAAGGGGAGGTCATGTCTCACGAACTTGATCGAGTTTTTTAAGGAAGTGACAAAGGTGATTGATGAGGGTAGAGCAGTGGATGTTGTCTACATGGATTTCAGTAAGGCCCTTGACAAGATCCCTCATGGCAGACTGGTGCAGAAGGTGAACTCACATGGGATCAAAGGTGAGCTGGTAAGGTGGATGCAAAACTGGCTCAGTCAAAGAAAACAGAGGGTATCAGTGGAAAGGTACATTTCTGAATGGAGGGCTGTGACAAGTGGTGTTCATGATGTGGAGATGCTGGCGTTGGAGGGGGGTAAACACAGGAAGAAGTCTCACGACACCAGGTTTAAGTCCAACGAGTTTATTTGATAATAATCTCACACGCTTTCGGAAACGGTGTTCCTTCGTCAGGTGTGTGGAAGATTCTGATCAGAGAAGGGCATATAGAGACACACACAGTTTACAGAATACTGATTAGAATGCAAGTCTTCAAAGCTTAAAGACCTTAACGCTTACCCGAAGATCAGAGATCGATGCTCGTGACCTTATTCCTCAGGGATCAGTGCTGGGACCTTTGCTGCTTGTAATATATATAAATGATTTGGAGGAAAATGTAATTGGATTGATTAGTAAGTTTGAGGACGACACAAAGGTTGATAGATTTGTGGATAATGATGAGGAAGATCAGAGGATACAGCAGGATATAGATCAGTTGGGGATTCGGACAAAGAGATGGCAGATTGAGTTTAATCCAGACAAATGTGAGGTAATGCAGTTTAGAACATAGAACATAGAACATTACAGCGCAGAACAGGCCTTTCGGCCCTCGATGTTGTGCCGACCAATTAAGAAAAAGCAATGACCCTCTAACCTAAACCATTCCCTTTTCATCCATAAACCTATCCACAGACCTCTTAAATGCCTCCAAACTTGGCGCATCTACAACTGCAGCAGACAGGGCATTCCATACCCTTACCACCCTCTGGGTAAAGAACCTACCTCTGACATCCGTCCTATAATTACCACCCCTTAATTTAAAGCTATGTCCCCTCGTGCTAGCTTTCTCCATCCTAGGAAAAAGGCTATCACTGTCCACCCTATCTAAACCTCTAATCATCTTATATGTTTGGAAGGTCTGATACAGATAGGAAATATACAGTAAATGGCAGAACCCTTAAGAGTATTGATAGGCAGAGGGATCTAGATATACAGATACACAGGTGACTGGAAGTGGTAATGCAAATGGAGAAGGTAGTTAAGAAGGCATACAGCATGCTTGCCTTCATCAGCTGGGCAATGAGTTTAAAAATTGGCAAGTCACGTTGCAGCTTTATAGAACCGGAACAATAAATGTGTAGAGTATAGGGCTAATGGTAGGGCTCTTAATAGTGTTGAGGAACAGAAGGATCTTGGTGTATGTGTCATAGATCCCTGAAAGTAGGCAGTCAAGTGGATAAAGTTGTTAAGAAGGCTTATGGAGTCTTAGCTTTTATTGGTAGGGGGATTGAATTTAGGAGCCGCCGCATCATGTTGCAGCTGTACAAAACTCTAGTGCGGCCGCACTTGGAGTATTGTGTGCAGTTCTGGTCGCCACATTGTAAGAAAGATGTGGAGGCATTGGAGAGGGTACAGAGGAGGTTTACCAGGATGTTGCCTGGTATGGAGGGCAGGTCATATGAAGAGAGGTTGAAGGATTTGAGGTTGTTTTCGTTAGAAAGGAGGCGGCTAAGAGGGGATCTTATTGACGCATATAAGATGATTAGAGGTTTAGATAGGGTGGACAGTGATAGCCTTTTTCCTAGGATGGAGAAAGTAGCACGAGGGGACACAGCTTTAAATTAAGGGGTATGAGTTATAGGACGGATATCAGAGGTAGGTTCTTTACTCAAAGAGTGATTAGGGAGTGGAATGCCCTGCCTGCAAGCTGTTGTAGATGCGCCAAGTTTGGTGGCGTTTAAGAGGTTAATTGATAAGTATATGGAAGAGAAGGGAATGGTTTATTTTGGAGGGGCATTGCTTTTTATTTTGGTCGGCACAACATCGAAGGCCGAAGGGCCTGTTCTGTGCTGTATTGTTCTATGTTCTATGTTCTATAACCTTAGATAGACCACATTTGGAATATAGTGTTCAATTCTGGTCGCCACGCTACCAGAAGGATGTGGAGGCTTTGGAGAGGGTACAGAAAAGATTTACCAGGATGTTGCCTGGTTTGGAGGACATTAGCTATGCGGAGAAGTTGGGGAAAATTGGTTTGTTTTCATTGGAGCAACGGAGGATGAGGGGAGACCTGATAGAAGTCTATAAGATTATGAGAGGCATAGACAGAGTCCCGGGATGGAAGAGTCAATTATTAGGGGGCACAGGTTTAAGGTGTGAGGGGCAAGGTTTAAAGGAGATGTATGAGGCAAATTTTTTACACAGGAACTAATGGGTGTCTGGAACTCATTGCTGAGGGAGGTTGTGGAAACGTTAGTGAATTTTAAGGGGTGTCTTGACAAATTCATGAACAAGATGGGAATAAAGGGATATGGTCCCCAGAAGGGTAGGGGGTTTTATTAAAATTGGGTAAAATGGTCAGTGCAGGATTGGAGGGCCGAAGGGCCTGTTCCTGTGCTCTAAATTTCATTGTTCTTTGTTCAAAACTGGACCCAATATTCCCAATCTGGTCTTACCAACATCCAATACAATTGCAGCAACACTTTACTTTTATAGTCTAGTCCCTTTGCAATAATACCAACATCCCATTGGCCTTTTTCATTATGTGCTGCTCCTGCATACATTTTGCTGTCTTCTGAATCTGCAGATTCTTCTAACAAGTTATTGAGTCTGTGTAGTGATGCCTCTGCTGTTTCTTCCCTGGATTATTTTAAAATTGGTGGATGTAAAAAGAACAAAGAATAAAGAAAATTACAGCACAGGAACTTGCCCTTCAGCCCTCCAAGCCTGCACCGACCATACTGCACGACTGAACTAAAACCCGCTACCTTTCCTGGGACCATATCCCTCTATTCCTATCCTATTCATGTATTTGTCAAGACGTCCCTTAAAACTCACTATCGTATCTGCTTCCACTACCTCCCCCGGCAGCGAGGTCCAGGCACCCACCTTCCTCCGTGTAAAAAGTCTGCCTCGTACATTTCCTTTGAGCCTTGCTCCTCGCACCTTAAACCTGTGCCCTCTAGTAATTGACTCTTCCACCCTGGGACTCTGTCCATGCCTCTCATAATCTTATAGATTTCTATCAGCTCTCCCCTCAACCTCTGTCATTCTAGTGAGAACAAACCAAGTTTCTCCAACCTCTTCTCATAGCTAATGCCCTCCATATCAGGGCAACATCCTGGTAAATCTTTTCTGTACCCTCTCCAAAGTCTCCACATCCTTCTGGTAGTGTGGCGACCAGAATTGAACACTATATTCCAAATGCAGCCTAACTAAGGTTCTATAAAGCTGCAACATGACTTGCCAATTTTTAAACTCAATGCCCTGGCTGATGAAGACAAGTATGCCGTACACCTTCTTGACTACCTTCTCCACCTGCATTGCCACTTTCAGTGACCTGTGTACCTGTTCACCCAGATCCCTTTGCCTATCAATACTCTTAAGGGTTCTGCCATTTACTTTATATTTCCTGTCTGTATTAGACCTTCCAAAATGCATTATCTCACATTTAGAACATAGAACATAGAACATTACAGCACAGAACAGGCCCTTCGGCCTTCGATGTTGCGCCGACCAATATAAAAAGCAATGCCCCTCCAAACTAAACCATTCCCTTCTCTTCCTTATACTTATCAACTAACCTCTTAAAAGCCACCAAACTTGGCGCATCTACAACTGCTGCAGGCAGGGCATTCCACTCCCGAACAACCCTTTGGGTAAAGAACCTACCTCTGATATCCGTCCTATAACTATCACCCCTTAATTTAAAGCTGTGTCCCTTCGTGCTAGCTTTCTCCATCCTAGGAAAAAGGCTATCACTGTCCACCCTATCTAAACCTCTAATCATCTTATATGTTTCAATAAGGTCTCCTCTTAGCCGCCTTCTTTCTAACGAAAACAACCTCAAATCTCTCAGCCTCTCTTCATAAGACCTGCCTTCAATACCAGGCAACATCCTGGTAAACCTCCTCTGTACCCTCTCCAATGCCTCCACATCTTTCTTATAATGTGGGGACCAGAACTGCACACAATACTCCAAGTGCGGCAGCACTAGAGTTTTGTACAGTTGCAACATGACGTTGCGGCTCCGAAATTCAATCCCTCTACCAATAAAAGCCAAGACTCCATATGCCTTCCTAACAACCTTCTCGACCTGACTGCCTTTGTTTGGATTAAACTCCATCTGCCATCTCTCTGCCCAAGTCTCCAACTGATCTATATCCTGCTGTATCCTCTGGTGGTCCTCATCGCTACCCGTAAATTCACCAACCTTTATGTTGTTTGCAAACTTACTAATCAATTCAGTTACACTTTCCTCCAAATCATTTAGAATATTACAAACTATCTGGAGCCAGTCTAAAGCAGATTACAGAGAGAGGCTGGGATTTAAAATGAGCATTTTTGAAAGACCTAGAAGGCAACATGACACAAGGGTGATTGGTCAAATTGGACTTGGTCAGAGAAAGGAAAGGAATATCAGAATTTTGACCAATCTCAAATCTATGATTGTTTGAACTGAGGGACTGATTCAGAGCACTTGGGAATTGGCAAAATGTGAAGTAACAAAGTCAAAAATGAGGGTTTTAGCTGCAAGTAGATTGTGACAGATAGAGTTTGGTAACAGAAAGCACCAAGACTCTCTCAAACTGATCAATTTTAAACAAATGAAGGAAAACATTTCTTTCCATTTCCGGATTTGGAAAGCGGAAAAGGGGAGAGTGAAGCATGAGCTGAGGAGACATTCTGAGCTCACCAATCATTCTGGGTGACCCACAATCCAATCAAAGAGCTCACAAGAGCTGTTGCCTTGGTTACTGAGATCACTGATGTCATGTGTTGATGCAGTCCTGGTCGGTTTTATGTAAATGAAGGTGAACAGATACATAAAGTAATAAATAAGCATTTGAACAAAAATGAGTCATTGAGAAGTGAACATAAAGCAGCTCAGTGAGTGTTCCATAGCATTAACCCTTCTGGTGACAATGATTAGTGTTGGAATTCAGGATCATAGTTGGTCTTCCTTTGCCAATGCCTTACCCACCTTACCATCCTTCCATTGTCAACCTAACCAGTGAATGTCACCAGCTGAGTCTACGATCAGAGGCCAGGATTTTCATTCAGAGAAGGTGCCGATTGTCGGAGCTGGAAGTGGCTGTGATATCTACTTCTGATGTGGAGATGCCGGTGTTGGACTGGGGTGAATACAGTAAAGATTCACACAACACCAGGTTAAAGTCCACTCACCTGGCAAAGGGACAGAACCAGAAAGCTAGTGGTGTTTGCTATCAAATAAACCTGTTGGACTTTAACCTGGTGTTGTGAGACTTCTTATGATATCTACCTCTGCCCATGAATATCTGTAAGAAGTCTGACAACAACAGGTTTAAGTCCAACCGATTTATTTGATAGTAACACCAGCATCTCAAAAGTCCAATAGGTTTATTTGATAGCAAACGCCACTAGCTTTTAGGGTTTTGTCCCTTTGTCAGGTGAGTGGGACTTTAACCTGGTGTTGTGTGACTCTTTACTGTGTTTACCCCAATCCAACACCAGCATCTCCACATCATGAGCATCTGGCCAGTTAAGGATTGGTCAGTGTGACACTCAGCCGATATCACTCCTGTAAAGTGGATCTTATCATGGTCTCTGTACCAGATGAGCAAATAGGAGAACTGCCAATGTTGATGGGCTGTTTACCCCTCACTTCACTGGTAATAGCCTATAGGCTCTGGCACAAGGTCAGAATGTTCAGCCTGACACCTTAACACTGAAGGGTAGAAACAGGAGGTGATCCCACTTAATAATTTGATTTATTATTGTCACATGGATTAGTAAATAAAAGTATTGTTTCTTGCACAGACAAAGCATACCATTCATAGAGAAGGAAAGGAGAAGGTGCAGATTGTAGTGTTACAGTGGAATAGAGTTTGAACAGCATAGTGGAAAAGATGGAATTAGAGTGTCTGCTGAGCACAGCTTGTCGAACATCACCACATTCCGACACCGTCGTTATAGAGAGTCATGAACATGTTAGAATATAACCAGTGACAACTTTGTTTTGGATGTAATGTGACCAATGCTGTAAGAGTCAGTTGACCCAGTAAACCATGGAACCAGTTACAGAAAGATGTAATGATCAGTTGACTCACTAAATAAAAAGCTGTTAGGAATTGTGGGAAACTTGGATTGGCCCAGGGTAAGGCCTTAAGTTTGGAGTAATGAAGTTTCAAAGAACTCTTTCTTTGATTTATAAATTGGAGTAAGTTTTGTTCTATTTTTATTGCATACATAGAACATAGAACATAGAACATTACAGCACAGAACAGGCCCTTCGGCCTTCGATGTTGTGCCGACCAATATAAAAAGCAATGCCCCTCCAAACTAAACCATTCCATTCTCTTCCATATACTTATCAACTAACCTCTTAAACGCCACCAAACTTGGCGCATCTACAACAGCTGCAGGCAGGGCATTCCACTCCCTAATCACTCTTTGAGTAAAGAACCTACCTCTGACATCCGTCCTATAACTTATACCCCTTAATTTAAAGCTGTGTCCCCTCGTGCTAGCATTTGAAGAGTTTCTTTGGAAGGAAACAGGAGAGAGAGAACAATGCTGTTCTGTGGGTATGACATAGTCCACCACACCTGGAGCCTGTACCAGAAATATTTTAGTGATCTCTGTGCTCAGCAATGGGATGCACAAACCTGGCACGCTTCTTCATCTAGAAGGTTTGGAGGGTGGGCTTCAATAGGAGCATTCAGGGGTGAAGATACATAGTGCCAAGGGAGACAGTGCAGAATGTAGTGTTATATTCAGAGCTAGGTTGTCGAGAACATAGAACATTACAGCGCAGAACAGGCCCTTCGGCCTTCGATGTTGCGCCAACCAATTAGGAAAAAGCAATGACCCTCTAACCTAAACCATTCCCTTTTCATCCATAAACTTATCTACTAACTTCTTAAACGCCACCAAACTTGGCGCATCTACAACTGCAGCAGGCAGGGCATTCCATACCTTTACCACCCTCTGGGTAAAGAACCTACCTCTGATATCCGTCCTATAACTATCACCCCTTAATTTAAAGCTGTGTCCCCTCGTGCTAGCTTTCTCCATCCTAGGAAAAGGCTATCACTGTCCACCCTATCTAAACCTCTAATCATCTTAGATGTTTCAATAAGGTCTCCTCTTAGCTGCCTTCTTTCTAACGAAAACAACCTCAAATCCCTCAGCCTCTCTTCATAAGACCTGCCCTCCATACCAGGCAACATCCTGGTAAACCTCCTCTGTACCCTGTCCAATGCCTTCACATCTTTCTTATAATGTGGGGACCAGAACTGCACACAATACTCCAAGTGCGGCCGCACTAGAGTTTTGTACAGTTGTAACATGATGTTGCAGCTCCGAAATTCAATCCCCCTACCAATAAAAGCTAAGACTCCATATGCCTTCTTAACAACCTTATCGACTTGATTGCCAACTTTCAGGGATCTATGCACATATGCACCAAGATCCCTCTGTTCATCAATACTATTAAGAGTCCTACCATTAGCCCTATACTCTATACATTTGTTATTCCTGCCAAAGTGAATTACCTCACACTTTTCCACATTAAACTCCATTTGCCACCTCTCAGCCCAGCTCTGCAACTTGTCCAAGTCTCTCTGCAAACTATAACACCCCTCTTCACTATCTACTACAAATTTGAGAAAGATCAAATTACTGCAAGATATGTCCATTTAAAAATCTGACAGCAGCAGGGAAGAAGCTGTTCTTGAGTTGGTTGATACGTGACCTCAGACTTTTGTAAATTTTTCCTGACAAAAGAAGGTGGAAGAGAGAATGCGCAGGACCCTTAATTATGCTGGTTGTATCTCACAAACTTGATCAAATTTTTCGGGAACTGACGAAGATGATTGATGAGGGTAGGGCAGTGGATGTTGTCTACATGGAGTTCCTTTGACAAGGTCCCTCATGGCAGACTGGTGCAGAAGGTAAGGTCGTACAGGATCAGACGTGAGCTGGCAAGGTAGATACAAAACTGACTAGGTCAAAGAAGACAGAGGGTATCAGTGGAATTGTATGTTTTCTGAATGGCTTGGGTTACTGTCTGCGTGGATTTCCTCCAGATGCTCTGGTTTCCCCCCAAAGATGTGCAGGTTACGTTGATTGACCACCTAAGAAATTACCGCTTAGTGTCCTGCAATACTTAGGTTCGAGGAATTGGTGGATAAAATATGTAAGGACATGGGGGTAGCACCTGGGTGGGATTATGGTCAGTGCAGACTTGGATTGAATGGCCTCTTTCTGTACTGTATGGTTTCTATGATTCTATGATTTGGAGGAAAATGTAACTGGATTGATTAGTAAGTTTGTGGATCACACAAAGATTGGTGGATTTGTGGATAGCGATGAGGACCATCAGAGGATACAGCAGGATATAGATCAGTTGGAGACTTGGGTAGAGAGATGGGAGATGAAGTTTAATCTGGACAAATGTGAGGTAATACATTTGAAAGATCTAATACAGAAAGGAGATATACGGTAAATAGCAGAACCCTTAAGAGTACAGGTTAATGTTGAGGACATTCCACTAATTAAAGGAGTACGGAGCACGGGAGAGGTTAGTAGCGTTTCTACAAATCGGGTCCAGATAAAGACAGGCATAAAGACACTTTACCTGAATGTAAAAAATATTCAAAACAAAGTGAATGACCTGATGGCACAAATCAGCACAAATGGGTATGATCTAGTGGTCATTACAGAAACGTGTTTACAGGGTGACCGGGACTGGGAACTGAATATCCAGGGGTATCAATCATTTAGGGAAGATAGACAGGAGGAAAAAGGAGATGGGGTAGCTCTGTTAATAAAGGATAATATCAGGGCAGTGGTAAGAGAAGATATAAGGTCCAAAGAACAAAACGTGGAATTGTTGTGGGTGACATAGAACATAGAACATAGAACATTACAGCACAGAACAGGCGCTTCGGCCTTCGATGTTGCGCCGACCAATATAAAAAGCAATGACCCTCCAAACTAAACCATTCCCTTCTCTTCCATATACTTATCAACTAACCTCTTAAACGCCACCAAACTTGACGCATCTACAACTGCTGCAGGCAGGGCATTCCACTCCCGAACCACCCTTTGGGTGACGATAAGGAATCGTAAGGGGAGAAAGTCGCTGGTGGGTGTTGTCTATAGACCCCCAAATAATAACTTATAAACAAGCAAATAATCAATGCATGCAAAAACGGAACGGCGATAATTATCCCCAATATGCAGGGGATTTAAACCTGCATATTGATTGGATGACACAAGTCAGACTCAAGTCAAGTGGGTTTGAGGAAGAGTCTTGGAATGTTGTCAGGATAGTTTCCTTGAAGAGTATGGAATGAACCTACGAGGGAGCGAGTTATCTTAGATCTGTACTGTGTAATAAGGATGTAGAATTAGGGATCCTGTTGTAAGGGATCCTGTTGAGACGAGTGATCACAGTATGGTTGAATTTCTGATGCAGATAGAGGGTGAGAAAGTAGGGTCCCGAATCAGTGACCTTTGCTTGAATAGAGGGGAGTATGATAAGATGAGGGTGGAATCGGCTAATCTAGATTGGGGGCGCAGATTGGTTGGTCAGATGGCTGAGGAACAGTGGAGGATTTTTAAGGAGATATTTTTCGGTACTCGGCAAAAATATATTCTGATCGTAAAGAAGGACTGTAAAAAAAGGGATAACCAGCTGTGATATCAAAGGAAATAAAGGAGAGTATTAAATTAAAAACCGATGCACACAAAGCAGCTAAAAATAGTAAGGAATTAGAAGATTGGGAAAGATTTAAAAATCAACAAAGAATGGCTAAGAAAGCGATAAAAAAAGGAAAGATAGAATATGAAGCTAAACTAGCTCTAAATATAAAAAATAATAAAAGTTTTTACAAGCATATAAAGAATAAGCAATTGGTGAGAGTGAATGTTGGACCCTTGGAGGACGAGAGGGGGGATCTAGCAGTAAGAAACAAGGAAATGCTGAGACTTTAAATAAGATTTTTGTGTCAGCCTTCACGGTTGACACAAAGAGCTTACCGAATGTTAAAGACAGAGGGTTGGTAAGGGATGAGGTCCTTAATACAATTACTGTCACTAGAGAGGTAGTGCTTGGTAGACTAACGGGACTGAAGGTAGACAAGTCCCTGGGACCGGATGGAATACATCCCAGAATCCTGAAAGAAATGGCAGAAGTAATAGCGGATGCCTGAGTAATTATTTATCAAACTTCGCTGGGCTCTAGCAAAGTACCAGCAGATTGGAAAACAGCTAATGTTATGCTGCTGTTTACATCATGTTTACATGTCTACATCATATTTAAAAAAGGTAGCAGACAAAAGGCGGGTAACTACAGGCCGGTTAGCTTAATGTCCATAATTGGGAAAATGCTGGAATCCATCATTAAAGAAGAAATAGCAGGACACCTGGAAAGGAATAGTTCGATCAAGCAGACGCAGCATGGATTCGTGAAGGGGAAGTCGTGTTTGACGAATTTACTGGATTTTTATGAAGATGTGACTGTGCAGTAGACAGAGGGGAACTGGTAGATGTGGTGTTTTTAGATTTCCAGAAGGCATTTGATAAGGTGCCTCACAAAAGGTTGCTGCAGAAGGTTAGGGTACACAGAGTTGGGGGTAAAGTGTTAGTGTGGATTGGGGATTGGTTATCTAACAGGAAGCAGAGAGTTGGAATCAATAAGTGTTTTTCTGGTTGGCAGTTGGTGACTAGTGGAGTGTTGTTGGGATCAGTGCTGGGGCCTCAACTGTTTACCATTTACATAGATATTCTGGAGGAAGGGGCTGAGTGTAGGGTAACAAAATTTGCTGATGATACGAAAATGAGTGGAAAAGCAAAAATTGCGTGGAGGATGTGGAAAGCCTGTAGAGGGATCTGGATAGGTTGAGTGAGTGGGCGAGGACCTGGCAGATGGAGTATAATGTTAGCAAGTGTGAGGTTATCCACTTTGATCGGAATAATAGTAGGAGGGATTATTATTTAAAAGATGAGAAACTGTAGCATGCTACAATGCAGAGGGACCTGGGGGTCCTTGTACATGATTCACAAAAACTCAGTCTGCAGGTGCAGCAGGTGATCAAGAAGGTGAATGGAATGTTGGCCTTTATCGCGAGGGGGATAGATTATAAAAGCGGGGGGGTCTTGCTGCATCTGTACAAAGCACTGGTGAGGCCGCTGCTGGAGTACTGTGTGCAGTTTTGGTCGCCGCATTTGTGGAAGGATATATTGGCCTTGGAGGGAGTACAGAGAAGGTTCACCAGACTGATACCAGAGATGAGGAGATTAGCTTTTGAGGAGAGATTAAATAGATTGGGCCTGTACTCATTGGAGTTTAGGAGGCTGAGGGTAAATCTTATAGAGACTTACAAGATAATGAAGGAGCTAGATAGGATAGAGGTAGAGAGATTCTTTCTGCTTAGAAAGGAAATTGGAACTAGAGAGCACTGCTTCAAAATTAGGGGGGAGGGGGTCAGTTTAGTGTAGAGTTGAGAAGGAAACTTCTTCACTCAGAGGATGGTGATTTTCTGTAATTTTCTGCCCCTTGAAGTAGTGGAGGCTGCCTCGTTGAATATATTTAAGTCACGGGAAGATAGATTTCTGATAGACAAGAGAATTAAGGGTTACAGGGAGAAAGCGGGAAAATGGAACTGATTCTCTTCAGATCAGCCATGATCTTATTGAATGGCGGGGCAGGCTCGAGGGACTGGATGGCCGACTCCTGCTCCTATTTTTAGTAGATAAGTTTATGAATGAAAAGGGAATGGTTTAGGTTAGAAGGTCATTGCTTTTTCCTAATTGGTCGGCGCAACATCGAAGGCCAAAGGGCCTGTTCTGCGCTGTAATGTTCTATGTTCTATGTTCTATTTCTTATGTTCTTATGTGGTTATTATTGATAGGCAAAGGGATCTGGGTGTTCAGGTACACGGATCACTGAAAGTAACAATGCAGAGTGGAGAAGGTAGTCAAGAAGGTATACAGCATGCTTGCCTTCATCAGCTGGGATACTGAGCTTAAAAATTGGCAAGTCCTGTTGCAGTTTTACAGAACCTTATTTCGACCTCTCTTGGAATATAGTGTTCAATTTTGGTCGCCACACTACCAGAAGGATGTGGAGGCTTTGGAGAGAGTACAGAAAAGATTTACCAGGATGTTGCCTGGTATGGAGGGCATTAGATATGAGGAGGGGTTGGAGAAACTTGGTTTGTTCTCTCTGGAGCGACGGAGGTTGAGGTGAGACCTGATAGAAATCTACAAGATTATGAGAGACACGGACAGAGTGGATAGTCAGAAGCTTTCCCCAGGACAGAAGAGTGAATTACTAGGGGATATAGATTTAAGGTGCAAGGGGCAAGGTTTAAAGGAGATGTACGAGGCAGATTTTTTATACAGAGAGTAGTGGGTGCCTGGAATTTGTTGCCAGGGAGGTGGTGGAAGCAAATATGATTGTGATTTTTAAGAAATGTCTGGACATATACATGAATAGGATGGAAATAGATACGGTCCCTCAAAGGGTCGGGGTTTTACTTCAGTCGGGCAGTATAGTCTGTGCAGTCTTGGAGGGCTGAAGGACCTGTTCCTGTGCTGTAATTTTCTTTGTTCTTTAGTTTCAATAACAATTCCTGTGTTTGTGATGGAGTTCCCATAATTCTGGAGTGGGATTTCCTTGAACAAAGAACAGTACAATACAGGAATAGGTTCTTCGGCCCTCCAATCCTGCGCCAGTTGTTTGCTTATCTAAATCAACCAGTTATGTCGCTCTATTCCCCATCTGTTCGTATGCCTATCAAGATAAATCTTAAATGTGGCAAACATAACTGCCTCAACCACCTCATCTGGCAGTGCACCCAGGCCCCCGACACCTTCTCTGTAAAAAAACTCCCCTGCACATCTCCACTGAAGCTTTTCCCTTATCTTGAATTTGTGCCCCCTTGTAATTGTCATTTCTGCCCTGGAAAAAAGCTTCCAAGTTTTATCCCTATCCACATCCCTCATTATTATATAAATTTCTCCCCTCAGCCTCCGTCTTTCCAGGGAGAACAATCCCAGTTTCTCCAACTTCTCCTCATAGCTAAGACCCTCCATACTAGGCAACATCTGGTAAACATTTTCTGCACTCTCTCCAAAGCTTCCATGTCATCAACCATCAGCAAAAACATTGACATTGGTTATAAATTGAAATAATATTATAATATTATTGAAACAATAAAGTATGGGAGAAATTAAACAAGAACATCTTGTATCTCCCACCAGCCTCCAAAACAGACAGTTGTCATAACTGTGTACCTTCTCCTTCAGTAGTTTTGCTCTGTGTTGCTACTGCTCTCTTTCATCCCATGAACTTTAATTTCGCTAACAACCTACCCTGTTTTGCTTTGTCAAATGCTCTTCAAACCCATATGAACTGGATCACTGCCTTCATCCATTGCCTGCTCACTTCAAACACGTCAGTCAAGTTTATGAAACTATTTTCTCTGACAAGTTATGCAGTTGATCCTTTATCAGTCCAAACTTGTCCAAACAATTGTTAATTTTCTAATGCTGGTTGATGGAGGGGATAGGATGAAGGAAATGGATAGCATGGTGCTATTGGCTGTTGGATGAATCCTGCAAATCCATTGCCTGCATTGGGATTCTGGGACTCACTGATGCAACTGCCCTCACTCCCTATACTCAGACCTGCTGTCTCTGCCTTCCCCCAGTGCCCAGGCCCGTCTCTCCCCAGCCCCTGTCCAATCCTCCCTCCATTCCTAACACTCTGCTCCTGCCTGTGAAATGTCTGCAAACATCTGCTTTCCTACAGCAGCACTGACAGAGTGACCAGGAGATAGAACATAGAACATAGAACAATACAGCACAAACAGGCCCTTCGGCCCACGAGTTGCTCCGATCACATCTACCAATCCACAGACCTATCTATAACCCACTATCCTATTCTTTTCCATATTGGATTAGGAATTGGCTGGCAGATAGAAGACAGAGGGTGGTGGTTGATGGGAGATATTCATCGTGGAGTTCGGTGACAAGTGGTGTGCCTCAGGGGTCTGTTTTGGGGCCCCTGCTGTTTGTAATTTTTATAAATGATCTGGATGAGGGTATTGAGGGATGGATCAGTAAATTTGCAGATGACACTAAAGTCGGTGGAGTGGTAGATAGTGAAGAGGGGTGTTATAGTTTACAGAGTGACTTGGACAAGTTGCAGAGCTGGGCCGAGAGGTGGCAAATGGAGTTTAATGTGGAAAAGTTGAGGTAATGCACTTTGGCAGGAACAATAAATGTGTAGAGTATAGGGCTAATGGTAGGGCTCTTAATAGTGTTGAGGAACAGAAGGATCTTGGTGTATGTGTCAATAGATCCCTGAAAGTAGGCAGTCAATTGGATAAAGTTGTTAAGAAGGCATATGGAGTCTTAGCTTTTATTGGTAGGGGGATTGAATTTAGGAGCCGCAGCATCATGTTGCAACTGTACAAAACTCTAGTGCGGCCGCACTTGGAGTATTGTGTACAGTCCTGGTCCCCGCATTATAAGAAAGATGTGGAGGCATTGGAGAGGGTACAGAGGAGGTTTACCAGGATGTTTCCTGGTATGGAGGGCAGGTCTTATGAAGAGAGGCTGAGGGATTTGAGGTTGTTTTCGTTAGAAAGGAGGCGGTTAAGAGGGGACCTTATCGAAACATATAAGATGATTAGAGGTTTAGATAGGGTGGACAGTGATAGCCTTTTTCCTAGGATGGAGAAAGCTAGCACGAGGGGACACAGCTTTAAATTAAGGGGTATGAGTTATAGGATGGATATCAGAGGTAGGTTCTTCACTCAAAGAGTGATTAGGGAGTGGAATGCCCTGCCTGCAGCTCTTGTAGATGCGCCAAGTTTGGTGGCGTTTAAGAGGTTAATTGATAAATATATGGAAGAGAAGGGAATGGTTTAGTTTGGAGGGGCATTGCTTTTTATTTTTGATCGGCACAACATCGAAGGCCGAAGGGCCTGTTCTGTGCTGTAATGTTCTATGTTCTATGTTCTATGTTCTATGTTCTATACTCATCCAGAAGTCTCTTAAAAGACCCCAGTGAGTTTTCCTCAACAACCTCCGACGGCAGTCGGTTCCATTCACTCACCACCCTCTGAGTGAAAAACCTACCCCTGACATCTCCTTTGTATTTGCTTCCCTGCACCTTAAATCTGTGTCCTCTCGTAGTGACCATTTCAGCTCGGGGAAATAATACAAAGAACAAAGAACAACACAGCACTGGAAACAGGCCCTTCGGCCCAATGAGCCCGCGCCGCCGTCCTAACGTCTTAATGACATATAGAGACCAACATAGGGACAATTTGTTACCCTCTGAGAGTCCACCTTATCTATTCCTCTCAATATTTTATAAACCTCTATCAGGTCACCTCTCAACCTACGTCTCTCCAGTGAGAAGAATCCCAGCTCCCTCAACCTATCTTCATAAGGCCTGCCTCCCAATCCAGGCAGCATCCTTGTAAATCTCCTCTGAACTCTCTCAATAGCCTCTACATCCTTCCTATAATGAGGTGACCAGAACTGTGCACAATACTCCAACTGGGGAGTATTGTAGGGAGATCTGAAACAAGCCCTCGTTCTAATACCTGTGAAGCTGAGGGAAGGTGATGACTTCTTCACTGGGAATGGAAAGCCTGTTTAATGTATTTTCTTCTGTGTGGTAACATGCTTATTTATTCTTACTTTTATAAAGACACTCACAATCACATGGAGACTTGCTGAAGTGATTATGAGTCACTAATGGGTGTATAATACCAGGGCTGCCAGAACAAAATAATAAGGAGGTCACCTAAAATAACGGGGGACAAATAGAATTTTTAAAAACTGCACCAATTAAAGAGAGTGTTCTTTACAGAAATGGAATTGTATTGAAAGAATTGAGCTCTTGTCAGTCTTGCCACCCTGTGGGTTCAAACAGCCAGTGACCCACACAGTGACAAACAGCAGCAGCACAGAAAAGCAAATAAAATTCTTCCAGACTTGCTGAAATTTGTAAAGACACATCGCAGCTGAGGAAGTGGAAGGACTTGTTAAAGCTCAATGGTATCAGGGTGCGAGTGGGGGTAAAGGGTCAGAAACTATGGGACTAAAAAGTCATTTGATTTGTTTTAAACAAAAGCTGATGACTCAATGTCAATTAAGGCTGCTAATGAACAAATACAGAAAAGAGACAAGTTACAATTCTCACAACACCAGGTCAAACTCCCAACAGGTTTATTTAGAATCACGAGCTTTCAGAGCACTGTCCCTTCATCAGATGAGAATGAAGAATGAGGAAGGAACAGTGCTCCGAAACCTCGTGATTCCAGATAAACCTGTTGGAGTTTAATGTAGTGTTGTGAGGCTATGTACTGTGCCCAGTCCAACGCTGGCATCTCCTCATCAAGTTTACAGTTGTGATTGGTGGGCATTATTGGACAGTGCCCAACTCTGCAGAGAATATTTCCAGCATTAGATATGCAGCTATAACTCCCAATCCCATTAAATCCCATGTATTCATCCAGAAGCCTTTTAAAAGACTCCAGCGAGTTCGCCTCCACCACCTCCGACGGCAGCCAATTCCATTCACTCACCACCCTCTGAGTGAAAATCCTACCTCTAACATCTCCTCTGTATTTGCCCCCCAGCACCTTAAACCTGTGTCCTCTCATAGCAACCATTTCAGCCCTGGGAAATAGCCTCCAAGAATCCACTCTATCTATTCCTTCAGGTTGCCTCCACACCTGCTCTCCCCTACACCCTCTACCCCCCCCCCCCCCCCCCCATACTCCTCCCACCCACAGCCTCTCCTCCACACCCCCTCCCCACATTCCCTCTCCCACACTGGCCAGTGAGTGAGTTAACAGCTCTATGATTGGAATGGAAGTGGTTATTGTGCAGAGATTAGCTCCGATTGCTACACATTTACATAAAAAGGGATGTTTTTGAGGAATCTTTAAATCTGATTAATCTTACGCTGAGTATAATTATGAAGCTTAACTGTGCAGTGGAATAGCAGTGGGAACTCATGTCTGTCAGGCTAATTGAGTGAGACTTTATTCCCAGGGTAGTGATGAATATAAATAGACAAATGTGTGTTTAGGACCAGATACACCTCAGCACAAAGACACCCCCACACTTCACCTGTAACTCCTGTTTACAGGTTGGGCAGTATTTTTCAGCCATTCTCCAGTCCCGCTGCAGTGAACAGAGATTTGGCTGATTCTCAATTCTCGTTGGCAGCGGCAACAAATGTGATTGGCCGGAAAGTTCTGGTTATAGAACAATACAGCACAGAACAGGCCCTTCGGCCTTCGATGTTGTGCCGACCAAAATAAAAAGCAATGCCCCTCCTAACTACACCATTCCCTTCTCATCCATATCCTTATCAACTAACCTCTTAAACGCCACCAAACTTGGCGCATCTACAACAGCTGCAGGCAGGGCATTCCACTCCCTAATCACTCTTTGAGTAAAGAACCTCCCTCTGATATCCGTCCTATAACTCATACCCCTTAATTTAAAGCTGTGTCCCCTCGTGCTAGCTTTCTCCATCCTAGGAAAAGGCTATCACTGTCCACCCTATCTAAACCTCTAATCATCTTATATGCTTCAATAAGATCCCCTCTTAGCCGCCTCCTTTCTAACGAAAACAACCTCAAATCCTTCCACCTCTCCTCATAGGACCTGCCCTCCATACCAGGCAACATCCTGGTAAACCTCCTCTGTACCCTCTCCAATGCCTCCACATCCTTCTTATAATGCGGGGACCAGAACTGCACACAATACTCCAAGTGCGGCCGCACTAGAGTTTTGTACAGCTGCAACCTGATGCTGCGGCTCCTAAATTCAATCCCCCTACCAATAAAAGCTAAGACTCCATATGCCTTCTTAACAACTTTATCCACTTGACTGCCTACTTTCAGGGATCTATTGACACATACACCAAGATCCTTCTGTTCCTCAACACTATTAAGAGCCCTAACATTAGCCCTATACTCTACACATTTATTGTTCCTGCCAAAGTGCATTACACCTCACACTTTTCCACATTAAACTCCATTTGCCACCTCTCGGCCCAGCTCTGCAACTTGTCCAAGTCACTCTGTAAACTAAAACACCCCTCTTCACTATCTACCACACCACCAACTTTAATATCATCTGCAAATTTACTGATCCATCCCTCAATACCCTCATCCAGATCATTTATAAAAATTACAAACAGCAGGGGCCCCAAAACAGACCCCTGAGGCACACCACTCGTCACCGCACTCCACGATGAATATCTCCCATCAACCACCACCCTCTGTCTTCTATCTGCCAGCCAATTCCTAATCCAATTAGCTAAATCACCCTCTATTCCACACATCTGCATTTTCTGTAGAAGTCTTCCATGGGCCATGGAAGACTTATGTTGAGTGGCGCGGTGGTGCAGTGACTCAGGAACCCGGGTTCGATTCCTAGCTCGGGTCACTGTCTGTGTGCAGTTTGCATGTTCTCCCCGTGTCTGTGTGGGTTTCCTGCAGGTGCTCTGGTTTCCTCCCACAGTCTGAAAGACACGATGGTTGGGTGCATTGATTCAAACAAGTATCGGAGTGTGGCAACTAGGGGAATTTCACAGTAACTTCATTGCAGTGTTAATGTAAACAAACTTATGATTAATAAATGCACTTTAACATTAACTTTTATATTGTGTAGAGTGAAAGATTAGAAGTCATCGAAATCATAGATGTTAACAACATGGAAACAGGCCTTTCGGCTCAACTTGTCCCTGCTGTCCTTATTTTTTTCAAATCCTTAAGCTAATCCCAATTACCCACATTTGGCCCATATCCCTCTATACCTGTTGTACCCATGTAACTTCTAAATGCTTTTTAAAAGACAAAATTTTACCTGCCTCTACCACCACCTCTGGCAGCTTGTTCCAGACACTCAGCACCCTCTATGTGTAAACATTGCCTCTCTGAACACAACCCTCTGGATTGTTCCACCTGATTAGATATTGAAAATGCCCCATTCTGTCTGAATATCATTTTCCCTGTGAGTGTCATACAGATATTTCCCATTAAAAATATCCTAATAGCACCTTTCCACTTGAACACAGTTTGTGAATTACAGGGCTTATCTGAAATTCTCCCTTCTTATTTTAGCACATTTACTGCTCTCTTGAACTCACTGAAATTCTTGAAGTGTAAGTACATCCACAGTGCTGTTAGGGAGGGAGATCCAGGATTTGGACCCAGTGACAGTGAAGGAATGTTGATATGTTTCCAAGTCAGGATGGTGAATGACTCGAAGAGGAATCTCCAGGTGATGATGTTCCGAGACATCTGCTGCTCTCGTCCTCCTAGATGGGAGAGGCTGTGGGTTTGCTAAAGTGGGGCTAAGGAACCTTGATGAGTTATAGAACATAGAAAACTACAGCACAAACAGGCCCTTCAGCCTATCATATCCCTACCTACCAGGCCTACCTATAACTCTCAATCCCATTAAATGCCATGTACTCATCCAGAAGTCTCTTAAAAGACCCCAGCGTGTCCTGGGTGTCGTCAAGTTCCTGAGTTTCAGCAATAACCTGCTCAGTGACGCCCAGGTTGGGTTTAGCCAGCGTCACTCAGCTCCTGACCTCATTCCAGCCTTGGTTCAAACATGGACAAAAGAGCTGAATTCCAGAGTGAGGTAACTGCAGCATTTGACCGATTGTGGCATCTTGAAGCCTGAGCAAAACCGGAATCAATGGGTATCAACGGGAAAAGTCTCCACTGGCTAGAGACATATCTGGCACAAAGGAAGATGGTTGTGGTGAGTGGAGATCAATCATCTCAGCTCCAGGACATCACCACAGGAGTTCCTCAGGGGAGTGTCCGAGGTCCAACCATCTTCAGCTGCTTCATCAATGACCTTCTCTCCATCAAAAGGTCAGAAATGAGGATGTTCGCTGATGATTGCACAATGTTCAGCACCATTCACGACTCCTCAGATACTGAAGCAGTCCATGTTCAAACACAGCAAGACCTGGACAATATCCAGATTTGGGCTGACAAGTGGCAAGTAACATTCACACCACACAAACGCCAGGCCCTGACCATCACCAATAAGAGAGAATCTAATCATCAACCCTTGACATTCAAAGGCATTATCATCACTGAATCCCTCATTATCCCCATCCTGAGGGTTACCATTAACCAGAAAATGAACTGGACCCAATTATATAAATATTGTGGCTATAAAAGCAAATCAGAGACTAGAAATATTGGAGTGAGTAATTCCCCACCTGAATTCCTAAAGTCTGTCCACCATCTACAAAGAACAAGTCAGGAGTGTGATACACTGGGATGGGTGCAGTTTCAACAGCACCATCCAGGATAAAGCAGATATTTGATTGCTACCTTTTCAATCCCTCACCAATAACGAACAGTGGCAGCAATGTGTCACATCTACAAAATGTAACTGCAGGAACTTTGCAAACTTCCTGCAACTCACTGTTATCTCTTCTGGTTCTGACAATTTTGAAATAAATTAGACTTGAGGTTGAAAACTGATGGAGTTTTATCAAGTGTATTTCACTCAGCTCCGGTGTGTGGCAGGTGAACTGATAGAATGATAGATTGCTTCATGTCATATGTCTGCAGTGCAGCAGTGAAACTGGCACCTGGAATAGATACAACAACTTGTCCCCAGCTCTTTATGAATACTATACCAACACACCAAACACCTTTCAAACCCCTGATTGCTATCATCAAGCAGAATAAGACCAACAGACACCTGAGAACATCACCACCAAGTTCTCCTCCCATCCACTCACCATCCTGACTTGGAAATGTATATCGCCATTCCTTCACAGTCGCTGGGTCAAAATCCTGATACTCTCTTCCTAACAGCACTATGGGAGTACCTACAGCACATATAAATGAGGAACAGGAATAGGCCACTCAGCCCCTTGAGTCTGCTATCCCATTCAGTAAGATCATGGTTGATCTGATTGTGATTTCAACTCCACATTCCTACTGACCCCCTGATTACCTGTCACCCACTTTGTTAACCAAGAATCTAAAAATATTCAAAGACTTTGCTTCCAGTGCCTTTGAGAAAGAGAGTTCCTGGGGCCCTCATCTTCTGGGTCCAATTTTACCATTTTCATTCTAGGTGCTGAACCTGGTGGGATTCCGATCTGATTTCAGGTGCCCCCACACACTCATAGCCGCTCGTGGCTGGGGCTTATTGTGCCCGAAATGCTGCAGCTCCGATTGGAACTTCAACTGTGCATGCATAGTGAGAAAGAAAAATGCAAAAAGTGGATACAGGCATCACCCCACCCCCACAACATAACTGTCCACCTTTATCCACCCATCCCCCTGCTACCCAGGCCGACTGATGCCCTCTGCCCCACTTTTCCCCCCCTCTACTGATCACCCACAGAGTGGCAGTGGACTCCCCACCTGCCCCCCCACTCCCCTCCCCCACCAGAGAATCATCTGACCTGTCTCCTCCCTCACCACCCTCCTCCCCCTTTACCAGCAGAGAATGATCTGACCCATCTCCCTCCCCTCCCACCACTGATCTGAGAGACACCCACTGGAAGCTCTGAACTTCCCTCTTCAGAAGCTGGAGCACCCAAAACAGATCTTTGCCTGAGCACGTCTGTTTCACTGTGACTCTGGATGGACGAACATGCTGATGAAGGGGGAAATGTCGGTAAGTTAGGGCACCCAGCTCATTAATTCACCTGTTTTGTGCACAGTGCTGATTGTGACCGTTTTTGAACCTTGGTAAAGGGACATCGCACTGCAGAGAGATTTGGACTTGGACAAGTTGCAGAGCTGGGCTGAGAGGTGGCAAATGGAGTTTAATGCGGAAAAGTGTGAGGTAATTCACTTTGGCAGAAATAACAAATGTGTAGAGTATAGGGCTAATGGTAGAAGTCTTAATAGTGTTGATGAACAGAGGGATCTTGGTGTATATGTGCATAGATCCCTGAAAGTTGGCAATCAAGTCGATAAGGTTGTCAAGAAGGTATACGGAGTCTTAGCTTTTATTGGTAAGGGGATTGAATTTTGGAGCTGCAAAGTCATGTTGCAACTGTACAAAACTCTAGTGCGGCCGCACTTGGAGTATTGTGTACAGTTCTAGTCCCTGCATTATAAGAAAGATGTGGAGGCATTGGATAGGGTACAGAGGAGGTTTACCAGGATGTTGCCTAGTATGGAGGGCAGGTCTTATGAGGAAAGGCTGAGGGATTTGAGGTTATTTTCATTAGAGAGAAGGCGGCTAAGAGGAGACCTTATTGAAACATATAAGATGATTAGAGGTTTAGATAGGGTGGACAGTGATAGCCTTTTTCCTAGGATGGAGAAAGCTAGCACGAGGGGACATAGCTTTAAATTAAGGGGTGGTAGTTATAGGACAGATGTCAGAGGTAGGTTCTTTACCCAGAGGGTGGTAAGGGTATGGAATGCCCTGCCTGCTGCAGTTGTAGATGCGCCAAGTTTGGGGGCGTTTAAGAGGTTAGTAGATAAGTTTATGGATGAAAAGGGAATGGTTTAGGTTAGAGGATCATTGCTTTTTCTTAATCGGTCGGCGCAACATCGAGGGCCGAAGGGCCTGTTCTGCGCTGTAATGTTCTATGTTCTATGTTCTATGTTCTATGCTCGCCTCACACCCAATTTTACCAGGTTTTCGTTCCTGAAAACAGGTGCAGGCCCTCTGAGATAAAAATTCTTTTATAAAAATAAAAATAAAAGCTGTGTCTTAAATGAACAGCCCCTTATTTTGAAACAGCTTTTAAACAGTAATACTAGATTCTCCCACAATAGTCCTCAGGATTTTAAAGGTTTTGATCAAATTACCTCTTATTTTTCTAAACTCCAATGTATACAAGCCCAGCCTGTCCAATCCTTCCTCAAGCCACCCATTCCTGCAATTAGTTCAGTAAACTTCTCCAAACTGCTTCTAACACATTTCCATCTTTCTGTAAATAAGGAGATCAATACAGTGCCCAGATCTTTAGATTTAGTCTCACCAATGGCCTGTACAACTGAAGCATAACCTCTACACCTTTGTAATTATCTCCTCCAGAATAAACTGCTACATTCTAGAAGCTTCTCTGATTATTTGCTGTACCTGCATTTTGTGATTCATGCACTACGACACCCAGATCCCTCTGCACTTCTGAGTTTTGCAATTGCCCATTGTTTAAATAATTTTTAAAACATTCTTAGAATCACAAAATTTTTATGATGCAGAAGGAGACCATTTGGCCCATTGGATCTGTAACGTCTCACCATATCAGCAATACAACTTAGTGCCATCCCCACTCTTTTACCTGTATCCCTGCACATTGTTTCCATTCAAATTATCACTGAATGTCCTCTTAAATGCTAAGTGGAAAAGTTATTTCTCACATGACATTTTCTTCTTTTACTTCACTTTCAATCTGTGCCTTCTTGGTCTCTACTCTATCACAAGCAGGATCAGTTTCTCTCTCTCAATGCTGTCCATGTTGAAATCCTCGATGAAATCTCCAATTAACTTCCTTCTCTCCAAGGGAAACAACTCTCCAATCTGTCCTCATAACTGAAGATTCTCATCCCTCAAACCATTCTTGGAAACCTCTTCTGCAGTCTCTCCGATGTGTTCACATCCTCCCTACAGAGTGGCACTCAGAATCATACACAATACTCCAGCTGAGGTCTAAGTGAACCGTGGGGATCAGTGCTGAGTTCTCTGTTGTTTGTAGTATTTATAAATGGTCTGATGTGGAGGTCTGATGAATATGTTTGCGAATATTACAAAGATTGGCAGAGTTGCTGATGGTACCTGTTGGAAACATTCCCATTTGACCGGGATGAGAAGCAGACAAACATGTTCCAACAAAAGCTGATCTCATTCCCCCTCTTTGCTGGTAAGCTCTTCTCAAAGGAGTTTGGGAGGTGCCGGACAACTAAGAATGCTTGTGCATTTTGGCTAGAACTAACTGAATATTCTTCAATTGGACTTTTCCAATCTTAACTGTAACAATGTACAGGAAATTTACATTTGTCATTTCTTTCAGTACAGAAGGAGGCCATTTAGACCATTGGATCTGTAACAGCTCACCGTACGATTATCAGAGGATGCAACAGGATAGAGAGAGATTGGAGACTTGGGTACAGAAATGGTAGATGAAGTTTAACCCGGACAAATGTGAGGTGATGTATTTTGGGGGATCAAATTTAGGTGTGAATTATATTGTAAATGGCAGAACCCTTGGGAATATTAACACACTAAGTGTGCAGGTCCACAACAATAAAACTTGGGGCTATTATTGACCAGAAACTCTACTGGGTTCATCACATAAGCACAGTGATTAGAAGATCAATCAGAGGCTGGGAATCCTGCAGTGAGTAACTCATCTCCTGATTCCTTAAAGCCTGTTCACCATCTACAAGGCACAAGTCAGGAGTGTAATGGAATACTCCCCACTTGCCTGGATTGGTGCAGCTCCAACAATAGTCAAGAAGCTCAATATTATCCAGGACAAAGCAGCTCTGCTTGATTGACACCACATCCACAAACAGCCACTCCCTCCATTACCGACGCTCAGTGTGTATTATCTACAAAATACACAAAATATACAAAATATACAAAAGCTCGCAAATTTACTATCAAATAAATCGGTTGGATTTAAAATTGGTGTTGCTAAATTCTTACTGAGTTCTTACTATCCCAGTCCAACGCCGGCATCTCTACATGGAGAATTTACCTCCGACATCCCTCCTATATCTCCCACCGTGAACCTTATAGTTATGCCTGCGAGTAACAGCTACATCCACCCTAGGAAATAGTCTCTGAATGTCCACTCTATCAATCCCTCTCATCATCTTATAAATTTCTATTAAGTCGCCTCTCATCCTTCTTCACTCTAAAGAGAAAAGCCCCAGCTCCCTCAACCTTTCCTCATAAGACCTACCTTCCAAACCAGGCAGCATCCTGGTAAATCTCCTCTGCACTCTCTCCAATGCTTCCACATCCTTCTTATAGTGAGGTGACCAGAACTGAACACAATATTCCAAATGTGGTTTCACCAAGATCCGGTACAGTTGCAGCATAACCCCATGGCTCTTAAACTCAAACCTTCTGTTAATAAACACTAACACACTATAAGCCTTCTTCATGGCTCTATCCACTTGAGTGGCAGCCTTCAGAGATCTGTGGATATGAACCCCAAGATCTCTCTGTTTCTCCACATTCCTCAGAACCCTGCTGTTGACCCTGTAATCCGCATTCAAGTTTGTCCTAACAAAACAAATCACCTCGCCCTGATCAGGGCTAAACTCCATCTGCCACTTTTCAGCCCAGCTCTGCATTCTATCAATGTCTCTTTACAGCCTGCAAGAGCCCTCTACCTCATCCACTACTCCAACAATCTTGGTGTCATCAGCAAATTTACTAACCCACCTTTCAGCCACCAATAAATAATAAAAAAAATGAATAGGGAAGGAAGAAAGGGTAGGGTGAAGTAGCTCATAAGCTACAAAATTGACAGAAGCCAGAAGGTGGTTACAGTGGGTTATTTTTCAGCCTGGAGGCCTGTGACCAGTGGTGTGCCTCAGGGATCAGTGTTGGGTCCACTGTGATTTGTCATTTACATTAATGATTTGGATGAGAATATAGGAGGCATGGTTAGTAAGTTTGTAGATGACACCAAGATTGGTGGCATAGTGGACAGTGAAAAAAGTTATCTCCAATTGCAACAGGATCTTGATCAATTGGGCCAGTGGGCTGATAAATGGCAGATGGAGTTTAATTAAATAAATGTGAGGTTATGCATTTTGGTAGATTGAACCAGGGCAGGACTTACTCAGTTAATGGTAGAGCTTGGGGAGAGTCACAGAACAAAGAGATCTCGGGGTACAGGTTCATAACTCCTTGAAAGTGGAGTCACAGGTGGACAGAGTGGGAAAGAAGGCTTAGTTTAATTGGTCAGAACATTGAATACAGGAGTTGGGACATCTCCTTGTTGTGCAACACATTGGTAAGGCCACACTTGGAATAGTGTGTATGGTTCTGGTCACCCTATTACAGAAAAGATATTATTAAATTAAAAAGAATGCAGAAAAGATTTACTAGGATGCTACCTGGACTTGATGATTTGACTAATAAGGAGAGTTTGGATAGACTGGCACTTTTTTGCTTGGAACATAGGAAGGAGGCTTTAGGATGATCTTATAGAGATCTATAAAATAATGAGGGACATAGATCAGCTAGATAGTCAATATCTTTTCCCAAAAGTAGGGGAGTTTAAAACTTGAGAGCATAGATTTAATGTGAGAGGGGAGAGATACAAAAGTGTCCAGAGGGGCAATTTGTTTCACACAGAGGGTGGTGAGTATCTGGAACAAGCTGCCAGAGATAGTAGTAGAGGCAGATACAATTTTATCTTTCAAAAAATATTTAGACAGTTACGTGGGTAAGATGGGTATAGAGGGATATGGGCCAAATGTGGGCAATTGGGACTGGCTTAGTGATAAGACAAAAGAGCAGCATGGACAAGTTGGGCTGAAGGGCCTGTTTCCATGTTGTAAACCTCTATTATTCTATGATGCTCATTTAATCTCACTTTGTTCCATTGTCGCCTCCTTTGGCCCAATTTTACAATTGTACCGTGCCCATTTTCGGATGTGAAATCCTGGTAGAATCGGGTGTGAGGCCGTTAACATGATCCGTGCCCATGTCCGCGTAAATTAACACTTTACTAAAACCTGGGAATGGCGGTGATTCGATTTACACCCAAAACAGGCACAACAACGATTTAAATTTATTTAAATTGAATTAATGAACTGCCCGCCCACTCTATCAGCATTTCCCCTTTACCACCACGTTTACCAATCCGGAACCACGCTGGGATCGGGAGCTCCAGCTGCTGAAGAGGCGAGTTCAGGGATTCCAGCTTCTCTTTAACTCAGATTGGTGATGGGGGTGAGGACGGAGATGGGTCAGATCATTCTCTGGTTGGGGGAGGAGGGGAGTGAGGACAGATCGTCATTGGGGGGGGTGGAGAGGGGGGGACGGATAAAATTTATCGCAGGTGGCAGTGGGGGGGCGGAGGGCAGATGGGTCTCTGGTTGGGGCACATTGGGGATTGGGAGGTCCATTTCCACTCTACGGGTGATCGGTACGGGGGAGGGGGGCAGAAGTAGCAATCGGTCTGGGTAGTGGGGTGGATTATGGGACAGTGATGTGTGTGGGTAATGAGGGGTGGATAAGGGGGACAGTGATGTGTGTGGGTAATGAGGGGGGGATAGGGGGACAGTGATGTGTGTGGGTAATGAGGGGGGTGGATAAGGGGCAGGAGTGTGTGGTAAGAGGGGGGGAAGGGGGACAGTGATGGTGTGGGTAATGAGGGGGGTGGATAAGGGGGACAGTGATGTGTGTGGGTAATGGGGGGTGGATAAGGGGGACAGTGATGTGTGTGGGTAATGAGGGGGGTGGATAAGGGGACAGTGATGTGTGTGGGTAATGAGGAGGGTGGATAAGGGGGACAGTGATGTGTGTGGGTAATGAGGGAGTGGATAAGGGGGACAGTGATGTGTGTGGGTAATGAGGGGAGTGGATAAGGGGGACAGTGATGTGTGTGGGTAATGAGGGGGGTGGATAAGGGGGACAGTGATGTGTGTGGGTAATAGGGGGGTGGATAAGAGGGACAGTGATGTGTGTGGGTAATAGGGGGTGGATAAGGGGGACAGTGATGTGTGTGGATAGTAGGGAGTGGATAAGGGGGACAGTGATGTGTGTGGATAGTAGGGGGTGGATAAGAGGGACAGTGATGTGTGTGGGTAATAGGGGGTGGATAAGGGGGACAGTGATGTGTGTGGGTAATGAGGGAGTGGATAAGGGGGACAGTGATGTGTGTGGGTAATAGGGGGTGGATAAGAGGGACAGTGATGTGTGTGGGTAATAGGGGATGGATAAGGGGGACAGTGATGTGTGTGGGTAATGAGGGGGTGGTTAAGGGGGACAGTGATGTGTGTGGGTAATGAGGGGGGTGGATAAGGGGGACAGTGATGTGTGTGGGTAATGAGGGGAGTGGATAAGGGGGACAGTGATGTGTGTGGGGGGGGCCATCGCTCCTGTTTTTCGCTCCCAGGTCGCTTTGTCCGCTTTTTGTGACTCGGGAGCGATCTGACACTTTTTCCAATTTTCCTAACAGCACATGCGCAGTTCAGAACTGCGATCGTTTCGGCCGTGCTAAACCCCACCCACCGTGCGAATGGGACTGGAAATGGCTGAGAGTGTACTGGGGCACCTGAAAGTGGATTTCCAAGTCGGATCTGCATTACGCCCAATTGAGAACTTAGACTGAAAATCAGGCCCCTCGTGCTCTCTTCTTTCTTTCCTACCTACCTTTGCGTTGTCAGCAAATTTCACAACTTTACCTTTGAATCCTTATACCAGTCATTTATATAAATTGTAAAATGTTGAGTTCCCAAAATTCTGTTTGCTGTTAGCATCCAATCTTCTATCCTTAACAATATGTAAACCACTACAGCATCAACCTTTATTTCCACAATAATCTGTGATGTGACACCTTATCAAATGCCTTCTGTAATTTAAGTATATCCACCAGCTTCCTCTATCCGCAGCACATATAACTCCTTCAAAGAACTTCAATATATTTGTCCAACATGATTTCCCTTCCCTTGTCTCTGCCCGGTTGCCTTGTAAACGTCCTGTTATAACATATTTAATAATAGCATCAAATATTTTTCTGATGATATGGATTGCAAAAAGGAGCTCCCCTCCACCTTTACAAGATAATTAGGTTTGGCAATAAATGCTGGTTTAGTCCAGTGACACTGACATCCCAAAAAATAAGATAACCGTGAAGGATCAGAGAAAGAAAAAATTGACAGATGTTGTGGAGAGAAGGGAAATAGTTTTGGGGTGCTCCAGTGCAGAGGGATCTGGGTGCTTTCATACATGAGTCACAGAAAGCTGGTATGCAGCTACAGCAGATAATAGAGAAAGTGAATGGAATGTTGGCATTCATAACTAAAAGAGTGGAATATAAAAGGTAAGGAAGTATTTTTGCATCTACACAAGGCATTGGTGAGGCCACACCTGGAGTATTGTGCACAGTTTTGCTCCCGTATTAACATAGAACATAGAACACTACAGCACAAACAGGCCCTTCGGCCCACAAGTTGTGCCGAACACATCAAAACCTATCCAGCCATAGACCTATCTATAACCCCCAATCCCATTGGATCCCATATACTCATCCAGAAGTCTTTTAAAAGACCCCAGCGAGTTCGCCTCGACCACCACCGACGGCAGCCGATTCCATTCACTCACCACCCTGTGAGTGAAAAACTTTCCCCTAGCATCCCCTCTGTACTTGCTTCCCTGCACCTTAAATCTGTGCCCTCTCGTCGCGACCATTTCAGCCCTGGGAAATAGTGTCTGAGAGTCCACCCTATCTAATCACCCTATCTAAACACTATTTGAGGAAAGGTGTAGTGGCATTGGAGGCAGTTCAGAGGAGGCTCACTAGATTGATTCCAGAGATGAGGGGCTTATTGTATGAAGAGAGACTGAATAGTTTTGGATGATATTCTCTGGAATTTAGAACAACGAGGGGAGATCAAATTGTGGTTTACAAGATGATAAAAGGTATGGAGAAAGTAGTTATGGATGGTAAATAAGGTATGGATAAAGTTAATGTAATTGAGAAGAATACTGAGATACAGGCTTTCAGACTAGATGGGATTAAGGTACATAAGGAGGAGGTGTTAGCAATTCTTAAGAGTATGAAAATAGATAAGTCCCCTGGGCTGGATGGGATTTATCCCAGGTTACTCTGGGAGGCTAGAGAGGAGATTGCAGAGCCTTTAGCTTTGATCTTCATGTCGATATTAGCTACAGGCATAGTGCTGGAAGACTGGAGGATGGCAAATGTTGTCCCCTTGTTCAAGAAGAGGAGTAGAGATCATCCTGGAAATTATAGACCAGTGAGCCTGACTTCTCAAAGTTTTGGAAAGGATTGTAAAGGATAGGATTTATAATCATCAAGAGAGAAATAACTTGATTAGGGATAGTCAACACGGTTTTGTGAAGGGTAGGTCGTGCCTCATAAACCTTGTTGAGTTCTTTAAGAAGGTGACCAAAGAGGTGGATAAGGGTAAAGCAGTTGACGTGTGTATATGGATTTTAGCAAAGCATTTGATAAGGTTTCCCATGGTAAACTTCTGCAGAAAATGCAGATGCAAGGGATTGAGAGTGATTTAGCAGTTTGGATCAGGAATTGGCTAGCTGAAAGAGAAGGTTTACCAGGATGCTACTTGGCATGGAAAGTCTGAGTTACGAGGACAGATTAGACAAATTGAGGCTGTTTTCCTTAGAAAGACATTGACTTAGAGGAGATCTAATAGAGGTGTACAAGATTATGAGGGGTATAGATAGAGTAAGCAGAGTTAAGCTTTTTCCTAGGATGGACTCAAATAGCACGAGGTGTCACTGGCTTAGGGTGAGGGGGGATAAAGGTATAATTTGGATGCTAGGGGGAGTTTTTTTTACACAGAGGGTGTGGGGGTATGGAATGCACTGCCAAGTAAAGTGGTGGAGGCAGGCACTCTGGAGTTATTTAAGAGATACTTAGATGGGCACATGAACAGAATGGGAATGGAAGGGTATAGAAAACTGATTTAAAATAGGGATCATGAGCATTGGGAGTCCCTGGGAAGTGTGTAAATACTCTATGATATTAATATATTTGTTTTTATCCTACAGGTACTTTGGTCCACCTTGTTGTCTCACGAGGGGCATACACGTGATGGGTCGTGAGAGGACTGCTCTTGGATTTATTTTGAGAGTATCCTACTGCTTCACGTCGTTAGTGTACGCTTGACCTGGACCATTTGATGGGCAACACAACAGCTCAGTGACTATCTGTGCAGATACATGGATTTGGGCCTGTGTCTGTGGGAGTTTGCACATTCTGCCTGTGTTTGCATGGGTTTTCTCCAGGTGCTCCGGTTTCCTCCCACATCCCAAAAATGTGCTCTTAGGCTGATTGGCAAAACAAATTCTCCCTAAATTGTCTCAAATTTGGTTTCAATCCATCGATCTATAAACGTAGACAGGATTCACGGATGAAAGTGGGAACATCGGGGTGGCGGCGCAGGCTCGTTGGGCCGAAGGGCCTGTTTCCTGTGCTGTTTTGTTCTTTGTTCTTTGATAGAAGACAGAGGGTGATGGTTGATGGGAAATATTTAACCTGGAGTTTAGTTACTAGTCGTGTACCTCAGGGATCTGTTTTGGGGCCACTGCTGTTTCTTATTTTCATAAATGACCTAGATGAGGGTGTAGAAGGATGAATTAGTAAATTTGCTGATGACACCAAAGTTGGAGGAGTTGTAGACAGTGAGGATGGATATTACAGTTTGCAAAGGGACATAGATAAGCTGTAGAGCTGGGCCGAGAGGTGGCAAATACAGTTTAATGTGGAAAAGTGTGAGGTGAATCACTTTGGAAGGAGTAACAGAACAGAATATAGGGCTAATGGAAGGACTGGTGGTAGTGTCGAAAAGCAGAGAGATCTCAGTGTACATGTGCATAGATCCCTGAAAGTTGGCATCCAGGTTGATAAGGTTGTTAAAAGGTGTACAGTGTGTTAGCTTTTATTGGTAGAGGGATTGAGTTTTGGAGCTGTGAGGTCATGTTGCAAATGTACAAAATTCTGGTGCGGCCACACTTGGAGTATTGCATACAGTTCTGGTCGCTGCATTATAAGAAAGATGTGGAAGCATTGAAAAGGGTGCAGAGGAGGTTTACCAGGATGTTGCCTGGTATGGTGGGAAGGCCTTATGAGGAAAGGCTGAGGGACCTGGGATTGTTTTTGTTAGAGAGAAGAAGGCTAAGAGGTGACTTAATTGAGGCGTATAAGATGATCAGAGGGTTAGATAGGATGGACAGTGAGAGCCTTTTCCCTCGGATGGAGATGGATAACATGAGGGGACATAGCTTTAAATTAAGGGGTGGTAGTTATAGGATGGATATCAGAGGTAGGTTCTTTACTCAGAGGGTAGTAAAGATGTGGAATGCCCTGCATGCAGCAGTTGTGGACTCGCCAACTTTAAGGGTATTCAAATGGTCAGTGGATAGGCAAATGGATAAAATTGGAATAGTTTAGGTTAGAGGGTCATTAGATTGGTTCCACTGCTCGGTGCAACATCGAGGGCTGAAGGGCCTGTACTGCGCTGTAATGTTCTATGTTCTATGTTCTATGACATGGAGCAGTTGCTTCCGCTGGTCAGATACTCTAAGTCATAATTTTACGTTAACGAGTAGCAAATTTAAATAAAGTTGAAGAGAAACTAGTTCTCCCACAGGGTTATGAATCTGTGGAATTCGCTACCCCAAAGTGCAGTGGATGCTGGGACAGCGAGTAAATTTAAGGAGGCGTTAGACAGATTTTTAATTGGGGATGGGTTGAATGGTTATGGGGAGAAGGCAGGAAAATAGGGATGAGGAGTAAATTTGCCATGATCAAGTGGTGGAGCAAATTCGATGGACTGAAATTTTCCATGGACCAATTTTCATGACAGAATATGTAGATAGGCCAACAAAAGGTGAGGCTATATTGGATTTGGTTCTGGGTAATGAACCAGACCAGGTGTTAGACTTGGAGGTAGGTGAGCACTTTGGTGATAGTGACCACAATTCGGTTACGTTTACCTTAGTGATGGAAAGGGATAGACATATACCAAAGGGAAGAAGTTACAGCTGGGGGAAAGGCGAGGCTATTAGGCAAGATTTAGGATACATAGGGTGGAGTAGGAAACTGCAGGAGCTGGGAACACCTGAAATGTGGAACTTATTCAAGGAACAGCTACTGCGAGTCCTTGATAAATATTTACCTGTCCGGCAGGAAGGAAATGGTTGAGCGAAGGAACTGTGGTGTCCTAAGGAAGTTGAATCTTTGGTGAAAAGGAATAAGGAAACTTATGTAAAGATGAGACGTGACGGCTTGGTTAGGGCACTGGATAGTTATAAATTAGCCGGGAAGGAGGTAAAGGGAGAGTTAAAAAGAGCTAGAAGAGGACATGAGAAGACTTTAATGGATAGGGACAAGGAGAACCCTAAAGCTTTCTGTAAGTATTTCAAGAATAAAAGATTGGTTATTTCAAGATTAGGGACAGTCAGAGACAGCAGTGGGAAGTTGTTTGTGGAGCCTGTAGAGATCGGAGAGGGACTGAATGAGTATTTTTCATCAGTATTCACGCAGGAAAAAGTCAGTGTAGTCGAGGAGAATACTGAGATACGGGTTGTAGACTAGACGGGATAGAGGTATAAAGGAGGAGGTGTTAGCGAATCTTGAGGGTATGAAAATAGATAAGTCCCCTGGGCCGGATGGGATTTACCCTAGGATTCTCTGGGAGGCTAGAGGGGAGATTGCAGAGCCTTTGGCTTTGATCTTCATGTCGCCATTGGCTACAGGTCTAGTGCTGGAAGACTGGAAGATAGCAAATGTTGTCCCCTTGTTCAAGAAGGAGAGCAGAGACCATCCTGGGAATTATAGACTAGTGAGCCTTACTTCTGTTATGGGCAAAGTTTTGGAAAGAATTATAAGGGATATGATTTATAATCATCTAGAGAGAAATGAATTCATTAGAACATAGAACATAGAACATTACAGCGCAGTACAGGTCCTTCGGCCCTCGATGTTGCGCCGACCAATGGAACCAATTTTATGACCCTCAAATCTAAACTATTCCAATGCTATCCATTAGGGATAGTCAACATGGTTTTGTGAAGGGAAGGTCGTGCCTCACAAACCTTATCAAGTTTTTTGAAAAGGTGACCAAAAGAGGTAGATCAGGGTAAGGCAGTTGATGTGGTATATATGAATTTCAGCAAAGCGTTTGATAAGGTTCCCCATGGTAGGCTACTGCAGAAAATGCAGATGCATGGGATTGAGGGTGATTTAGCAATTTGGATCAGGAATTGGTTAGCCAATTGAATTGTTGCAACTGTACAAAACTCTAGTGCGCCGCACTTGGAGTATTGTGTACAGTTCTGGTCCCCGCATTATAAGAAAGATGTGGAGGTATTGGACAGGGTACAGAGGAGGTTTACCAGGATGTTGCCTGGAGGGCAGGTCTTATGAAGAGAGGCTGAGGGATTTGAAGTTGTTTTCGTTAGAAAGAAGGTGGCTAAGAGGAGACTTTATTGAAACATATAAGATGATTAGAGGTTTAGATAGGGTGGACAGTGGTAGCCTTTTTCCTAGGATGGAGAAAGCTAGCACGAGGGGACATAGCTTTAAATTAAGGGGTGGTGGTTTTAGGACAGATGTCAGAGGTAGGTTCTTTACCCAGAGGGTGGTAAGGGTATGGAATGCCTTGCCTGCATCAGTTGTAGATGTGCCAAGTTTGGTGGCGTTTAAGAGGTTAGTAGATAAGTTTATGGATGAAAAGGCAATGGTTTAGGTTAGAGGGTCACTGCTAGTTCCTAATTGGTCGGCGCAACATAGAGGGCCGAAGGGCCTGTTCTGCGCTGTAATGTTCTGTGTTCTATGATAGAAGACAGAGGGTGATGGTTGATGGGATATATTTAGCCTGGAGTTCAGTTACAAGTGGTGTACTTTAGGATCTGTTTTGGGGCCACTGCTGTTTGTCATTTTTATAAATGACCTGGATGACAGTGTAGAGGGATGGGTTAGTAAATTTGCTGATGACACCAAAGTCAGAGGAGTTGTAGACAGTGAGAATGGATGTTACAGTTTGCAGAGGAACATAGATAAGTTGCAGAGCTGGGCCGAGAGGTGGCAAATGGAGTTTAATGTGGAAAAGTGTGAGGTGATTCACTTTGGTAAGAGTAATATGTGTGCAGAATATAGGGCTAATGGTAGGACTCTTAGTAGTGTAGATGAGCAGAGAGATCTCGGTGTATTGGTGCATAGATTTCTGAAAGTTGGTACTCAAGTTGATAAGGTTGTTAAGAAGCTGTATAGTGTGTTAGCATTTATTGATAAAGGGATTGAATTTCAGAGCTGAGATGTCACGTTGCAACTGTACAAAACTCTGGTGCGGCCGCACTTGGAGTATTGTGTACAGTTTTAGTTGCCACATTATAAGAAAGATGTGGAGGCATTGGAAAGGGTGCAGAGGAGGTTTACCAGGATGTTGCCTGGTATGGAGGGAAGGTCTTATGAGGAAAGGCTGAGGGACTTGAAGTTATTTTCATTAGAGAGAAGATGGTTAAGAGATGACCTAGTTGAGGCATACAAGATGATCAGAGGGTTAGATAGGGTGGACAGTGAGAGCCTTTTTCCTCACACGGTGATGGCTAACACGAGGGGATATAGTTTTAAATTAAGGGGTGGTAGTTATAGGACAGATGTTAGAGGTGGGTTCTTTACTCAGAGGGTAGTAAGGGCGTGGAATGCCCTGCCTGTAGCAGTTGTGGACTCGCCAAGTTTAAGAGCGTTCAAATGGTCAGTGGATAGGTATATGGATAACATTGGAATAGTTTAGGTTAGAGAGTCATTAGATTGGTTTCATTGGTCGGTGCAACATTGAGGGCTGAAGGCCCTGTACTGCGCTGTAACGTTCTATAAAAGGCCTAATTCTGTCCCTCTATCTTATGAAGTTATGCTATTACTGTTGCTATGGAGAAGAGATGTGTTGGGTGGGGTTTAGGGGTATAGTCAGAAGGGACTGGACTATTTACCATTGGATTTTGCTTGTTCCTAAAGATTCTTGTGAATGCTGCAATGATTTCTAGAGACATCAGATAGCTCTCCTGGTAGAGTTAATTACACCAACTGAATACAGACTTACCCATATTTATTAGCACTGAATCTCCCCGGTGCAATCAAATTCTGATTAGTTTTTTTCTGATATGGAGATAGGTTGTTCTTTAATTAGGTTTAAGTAGGTTGCAAGTTATCTTATTATGAAATAATTTTCCTTACATTTGCAGTGAAACGTGAGTTGTTGTGTTTGCTGATTCATTGTTGCAGCAACTTTATAGACAGCAATTTGTCAGCTTCCGTGGGAAACAGCCAGCTCAGTTACTGCAAGGAAATTGTGCAAATCACTCATTCGGTGCTGCTTTTCTCCACTTTTTGTTGGAATTATACCTTTCAAACCGATATTTCCCTTTTAAAATACAGAAAGACATTGCATGATCTGGACATTTGGAAGCTGACCTGGAATTTAAGGGTTACAAGTTCACCTTTGAACTGGAAGCAAGCTGACATTTTTCTCAGGAATGAACAGATGCTGGAGGAAGAAGGAGGTAAACATAGAAACATAGAAATTAGAAGCAGGAGGAGGCCATTCAGCCCTTCGAACCTGCTGCACCATTCATTATGAACATGACTGATTAACAAATTCAATATCCACACTGGGGCCTATTTCACTTCTGAGTGGAGATCTGTGACAAGTGATGTTCATGATGTAGAGATGCCAGCTTTGGACTGGGGTGAACACAGTACAAGTGATGTTCCTCAGGGATCAGTGCTGGGACCTTTGCTAATTGTAATATATAAAAATGATTTGGAGGAAAATGTAACTGGATTGATTAGTAAGTTTGCAGATGACACAAAGGTTGGTTTTGCGGATAGTAATGAGGACCACCAGAGGATACAGCAGGATATAAATCAGTTAGAGACTTGTGGAGAAATGGCAGATGGAATTTAATCCAGACAAATGTGAGGTAATGCATTTTGGAAGGTCTAATACAGATAGGAAATATACAGTAAATTGCAAAACCCTTCAAAGAACAGTACAGTGCAGGAAACAGGCCCTTTGGCCCTCCAAGGCTGTGTTGCTCATTGGTCCAACTAGATCATTTTTCTGTATCCCTCCATTCCCAATCTGTTCACATGACTATCCAGATAAGTCTTAAACGATCCCAGCCTCCACCACCCTGCTTGGCAGTGCATTCCAGGCCCCCACCACCCTCTGTGTAAAATACGTCTCTCTGATATTGGAGTTATACCTCGCCCCCCTCACCTGGAACCTGTGACCCCTTGTGTTCGTCACTTCCAACCTGGGAAAAAGCTTCCCACTATTCATCCTATCTATGGAGACGTAGGTTGAGAGGTGACCTGATAGAGGTTTATAAAATGTTGAGAGGAATAGATAGGGTGGACTCTCAGAGACTATTTCCCTGAGCTGAAATGGTCACTACGAGAGGACACAGATTTAAGGTGCAGGGAAGCAAATACAAAGGAGATGTCAGGGGTAGGTTTTTCACTCAGAGGGTGGTGAGTGAATGGAATCGGCTGCCATCGGAGGTTGTTGAGGCAAACTCACTGGGGTCTTTTAAAAGACTTCTGGATGAGTATATGGAAAAGAATAGGATAGGGGGTTATAGATAGGTCTGTGGATTGGTAGATGTAGATGTGATCGGCGCAACTCGTGGGCCAAACGGCCTGTTTGTCTGTATTGTTCTATGTTCTATGTGTGTTCTATGGCCTTCATAATTTTATACATCTCTATTCGGTCTCTCCTCATCCTCCGTCTTTCCAGGGAGAACAACCCCAGTTTACCCAATCTCTCCTCATAGCTAAGACCATCCATACCAGGCAACATCCTGGAAAATCTCTGTACTCTCCCCAAAGTCTCCATGTCCTTTCAGTCGTGCGGCGACCAGAACTGAACGCAGTATTCCAAATGTGGCCTAAGCAACATGCTCCCCCTTTGCCAATCTTTCCCTGAATGGAAAATGCAATTCCGAGTATTCCAAATGCAATTCCTGCAGAGTATTGATGGGCAGAGGGATCTGGGTGTACAGTTACCCAGGTCACTGAAAGTGGCAATGCAGGTGGAGAATGTAGTCAAGAAAGTATGTGTTATGCTTACCTTCATCGGCCAGGCCACTGAGTTTAAAAATCGGCAAGTCATGTCGCAGCTTTATAGAACCTTAGTTAGGCTGCACTTGGAAAATAGCCGTGATTATCCTATTGTGGCCCTCCAGTTTCCTGTTGGGCTCGGTCAAGAGACGCGTACCTATGGCCTTGTTCTGGGATTTGTGTATGTGCTGGGAATGCATGCGCATCTCCCAGAGCCGGCAAACAGTCACTGGGCAGACACAATGGAAACCAGCGAGAAGGCAGGTAAGTGATTTAAATCTGTTTTTAATCTGTTTTAAATATGTATATTTGTTAATTATTGGGACCCTTCAGATCCCAATTGAACCTCCTATCCCACCAGGAGTACTTCATCAGGGCAGGACTTACTTACTGAATGGTAGGATATTGAGGAGAGTTAAGAACAAAGAGATCCAGGGGTACATGTTCATAGCTCCTTGAAAGTGGAGTCACAGGTGGACAGAGTGGTGAAGAAGGCATTCAGTATGCTTGGTTTTATTGGTCAGAACATTGAATGCAGGAGTTGGGACGTTTTGTTGAAGTTGTACAAGACATAGAACATAGAACATTACAGCGCAGTACAGACCCTTCGGCCCTCGATGTTGCACCGACCAGTGGAACCAATTTTATGACCCTCTATCCTAAACTATTCCAACGGTCTTCGCATGCCTATCCACTGACCATTTGAACGCCCTTAAACTTGACGAGTCCACAACTGCTGCAGGCAGGGCATTCCACGCTCTTACTACCCTCTGAGTAAAGAACCCACCTCTAACATCTGTCCTATAACCACCACCCCTTAATTTAAACCTATGTCCCCTCGTGTTATCCATCTCCATCCGAGGAAGAAGGTTAGAACATAGAAGATAGAACATTACAGCACAGAACAGGCCCTTCGGCCTTCGATGTTGCGCCGACCAATATAAAAAGCAATGCCCCTCCAAACTAAACCATTCCCTTCTCTTCATATACTTATCAACTAACCTCTTAAACGCCACCAAACTTGGCGCATCTACAACTGCTGCAGGCAGGGCATTCCACTCCCGAACCACCCTTTGGGTAAAGAACCTGCCTCTGATATCCGTCCTATAACTATCACCCCTTAATGTAAAGCTGTGTCCCCTCGTGCTAGCTTTCTCCATCCTAGGAAAAAGGCTATCACTGTCCACCCTATCTAAACCTCTAATCATCTTATATGTTTCGATTAGGTCCCCTCTTAGCCGCCTCCTTTCTAACGAAAACAACCTCAAAGCCCTCAGCCTCTCTTCATAAGACCTGCCCTCCATACCAGGCAACATCCTGGTAAACCTCCTCTGTACCCTCTCCAATGCCTCCACATCTTTCTTATAATGTGGGGACAGGAACTGCACACAATACTCCAAGTGCGGCCGCACTAGAGTTTTGTACAGTTGCAACATGACGTTGCGGCTCCGAAAATCAATCCCTCTACCAATAAAAGCCAAGACTCCATATGCCTTCCTAACAACCTTCTCGACCTGACTGCCTACTTTCAGTGATCTATGCACATACACACCAAGATCCCTCTGTTCATCTAAACTACTAAGAATCCTACCATTTGCCCTATACTCTACACATTTATTATTTCTGCCATAGTGCATTACCTCACACTTTTCCACATTAACCTCCATTTGCCACCTCTCGGCCCAGCTCCGCAACTTGTCCAAGTCACTCTGCAAACTATAACACCCCTCTTCACTATCTACCACTCCACCGACTTTGGTGTCATCTGCAAATTTACTAATCCATCCTTCAATACCCTCATCCAGATCATTTATAAAAATTACAAAACAGCAGGGGCCCCAAAACAGACCCCTGAGGTACACCACTTGTCACCGAACTCCACGATGAATATCTCCCATCAACCACACCCTCTGTCTTCTATCTGCTAGCCAATTCCTAACCCAATTAGCTAAATCACCCTCTATCCCATACATCTGCATTTTCTGCAGAAGTCTTCCATGGGCCACCTTATCAAACGCCTTACTAAAGTCCATATATACCACATCAACCGCCTTACCCCCATCCACCTCCTTAGTCACTTTTTCAAAAAACTCCATGAGGTTAGTAAGGCACGACCTACCCTTCACAAAACCATGCTGACTATCCCCAATCAATTCATTTCTCTCTAAATAACTATAAATCCTATCCCTAATAATTCTCTCCAATACCTTGCCCACAACAGACGTAAGACTCACTGGCCTATAATTCCCTGGAAGGTCTCTCTTCCCCTTCTTGAACAACGGGACCATATTCGCTATCCTCCAGTCCTCCGGAACCACACCCGTAACCAACGACGACCTGAAGATCAGAGCCAGAGGCGCTGCAATCTCCTCTCTTGCCTCCCAGAGAATCCTAGGGTAAATCCCGTCCGGCCCAGGGGACTTATCCAACTTCAAACCCTCGAGAATATCTAGCACATCCTCCCTATCTACTTCGATCCCTTCCAGTTTGCTACCCTGTACCTCAGTGTTCTCCATAACTACATTTACATCACCCTGCGTGAATACCGAAGAGAAATATTTATTCAGTACCTCTCCAATCTCCTCAGGCTCCACGCACGACTTCCCACTGCTGTCTATGACTGGCCCTAATCTTGCCCTAACCAATCTTCTACTCTTAACATATCTAAAGAAAGCTTTAGGATTCTCCTTAATCCTGTCAGCCAAAATCTTCTCGTGTCCCCTCTTAGCTATCCTCAACTCACTCTTTAGCTCCCTCCTGGCTAATGTATAGCTTTCCATTGCACTAACCGAGCCTTCAAGCCTCATCCTGACATAAGCCTCTTTTTTCCTTCTAACCAGGGAATTAACTTTTTTTGTACACCAAGGTTCCCTTACTCGACCATTTCCTCCTTGCCTGACAGGGACATACTTATCAAGGACTCGCAGCAGCTGCTCCTTGAATAAGCTCCACATTTCAGATGTGCCCAGTCCCTGTAGTTTCCTAGTCCAATCTATGCACCCTAATTCTCTCCTGATGGCCTCATAATTACCCTTCCCCCAGCTATAACTACTGCCCCCCAGCTTCATGCCTATCCCTATCCATCACTAAGGTGAACGTAACCGAATTGTGGTCACTATCACCAAAATGTTCACCAACTTCCAAGTCTAACACCTGGTCTGGCTCATTGCCCAGCACCAAATCCAATGTAGCCTCACTCTAGTTGGCCTATCTACATACTGAGTCAAAAAACCTTCCTGCACACTTTGTACAAAAACTGACCCCTCTAATGAGCTAGAGCTATAGCTATTCCAATCAATATTAGTAAAGTTAAAGTCCCCCATAACAATTACCATATTACTTTCACTCCTGTCCAGGATCGACTTTGCAATCCTTTCCTCTACCTCTCTAGAACTTTTAGGAGGTCTATAAAAGACTCCCAACAGGGTGACCTCTCCTCTCCTGTTTCTAATCTCAGCCCGTACTACCTCAACAGACAAGTCCTCATCAAACTTCTTCTCTGTCACTGTGATACAGTCTTTGACTAATAAGCCACTCCTCCCCCCCTTCTACCTCCTTCTCTACTCCGACTAAAGCATTTGAACCCTGGAACCTGCAATATCCATTCTTGTCCCTGCTCTATCCAAGTCTCTGAAATGGCCACAAGATCGAAGTTCCAGGTACTGGTCCAAGCTGCAAGTTCTTGGAGTATTGTGTGCAGTTCTGGTCCCCACATTATAAGAAAGATGTGGAGGCATTGGAGAGGGTACAGAGGAGGTTTACCAGGATGGTGCCTGGTATGGAGGGCATGTCTTATGAAGAGAGGCTGAGGGATTTGAGGTTGTTTTCGTTAGAAAGGAGGCGGCTAAGAGGGGACCTAATCGAAACATATAAGATGATTAGAGGTTTAGATAGGGTGGACAGTGGATAGCCTTTTTCCTAGGATGGAGAAAGCTAGCACGAGGGGACACAGCTTTAAATTAAGGGGTGATAGTTATAGGACGGATATCAGAGGTAGGTTCTTTACCCAAAGGTGGTTCGGGAGTGGAATGCCCTGCCTGCAGCAGTTGTAGATGCGCCAAGTTTGGTGGCGTTTAAGAGGTTAGTTGATAAGTATATGGGAGAAGGGAATGGTTTAGTTTGGAGGGGCATTGCTTTTTATATTGGTCGGCGCAACATCGAAGGCCGAAGGGCCTGTTCTGTGCTGTAATGTTCTATGTTCTATGTTCTATAAGAAATAGGAGCAGGAGTCAGCCATCCAGCCCCTCGAACCTGCCCCGCCATTCAATAAGATCATGGCTGATCTGATAGTGGATCAGTTCCACTTTCCCGCTTTCTCCCCATAACCCTTAATTTCCTTGTCTATCAGAAATCTATCTAGCCATGATATATATTCAGCGAGGTAGCCTCCACCACTTCAACGGGCAGAGAATTCCAGAGACTCACCACCCTCTGACTGAAGAAGTTCCTCCTTAACTCTGTTCTAAACTGCACCCCCCGCCTTCTTATTTTGAGGCTGTGCCCTCTAGTTCTGAATTCCTTTCTAAATGGAGAGAATTTCTCTTTCTCTATCCTACCTAGTCCCTTCATTATCTTGTAAGTCTCTATAAGATCCTCCTTTCAGCCATCTAAACTCCAACAAGTACAGGTCCAATCTATTCAATCTCTCCTCATAAGCTAACCCCCTCATCTCTGGTATCAGCCTGGTGAACCTTCTCCCTCCAAAGCCAATATATTCTTTCGCAAATGCGTTGACCAAAACTGCACACAGTACTTCAGTTGCGGCCTCATTAGTGCCCTGTACAGATGCAGCAAGACCTCCCTGCTTTTATAATCTATCCCCCTCGCTATAAAGGCCAACATTGCATTCACCTTCTTGATCATCTGCTGCACCTGCAGACTGGGTTTTTGCGATTCGTGCACAAGAACCCTCAGGTCCCTCTGCACAGTAGTCTGTTATAATTTTTCATCATTTAAATAATATTCCATTTTACTATTATTTCTTCCAAAGTGGATAACCTCACACTTGCCAATGTTATACTCCATCTGCCAGATCCTCGCCTATTCACTCAGTCTATCCAGATCCCTCTGCAGGCTTTCCACACCCTTCACACAATTTGCTTTCCCACTCATCTTTGTGTCACCAGCAAACTTTGTTAGCCTACACTCAGTCCCCTCCCCCAGATCATCTATGTAGATGGTAAAATTGAAAACCTCCCACATGCCACATGGTGTACGAAAAGAGTTGATTTGCTGGTTAAGAAGAAAAAGGAGGCTTATGTCAGGATGAGGCTTGAAGGCTCAGGTAGTGCAATGGATAGCTATAGATTAGCTAGGAAGGAGGTAAAAAGTGAATGGAGGAGAGCTAAGAGGGGACACGAGAAGATGTTGGCTGATAGGATTAAGGAGAATCCTAAAGCTTTCTTTCGATATGTTAAGAATAGAAGATTGGTTAGGGCAAGATTAGGGCCAGTCATAGACAGCAGTGGGAAGTTGTGCGTGGAGCCTGAAGAGATTGGTGAGGCACTGAATAAATATTTCTCTTCGGTATTCACGCAGAGTGCTGGAAATGTAGCTATGGAGAGCACTGAGGTACAGGGTTGCAAATTGGGAAGTATTGTAGTAGATAGGGAGGATGTGTTAGAAATTCTCGAGGGTTTGAAGTTGGATAAGTCCCCTGGGCCGGACGGGATTTACCCTAGGATTCTCTGGGAGGCAAGAGAGGAGATTGCAGAGCCTCTGGCTCTGATCTTCAGGTCCTCGTTGGTTACGGGTGTGGTTCCGGAGGACTGGAGGATAGCGAATGTGGTCCCATTGTTTAAGAAGGGGAAGAGAGACCTTCCTGGGAATTATAGGCCAGTGAGTCTTACTTCTGTTGTGGGCAAGGTATTGGAGAGAATTATTAGGGATAGGATTTATAGTTATTTAGAGAGAAATGAATTGATTGGGGATAGTCAGCATGGTTTCGTGAAGGGTAGGTCATGCCTTACTAACCTCATTGAGTTTTTTGAGAAAGTGACCAGAGAGGTGGATGGGGGTAAGGCGGTTGATGTAGTATATATGGACTTTAGTAAGGCGTTTGATAAGGTGGCCCATGGAAGACTTCTGCAGAAAATGCAGATGTATGGGATAGAGGGTGATTTAGCTAATTGGGTTAGGAATTGGCTGGCAGATAGAAGACAGAGGGTGGTGGTTGATGGGAGATATTCATCGTGGAGTTCGGTGACGAGTGGTGTGCCTCAGGGGTCTGTTTTGGGGCCCCTGCTGTTTGTAATTTTTATAAATGATCTGGATGAGGGTATTGAGGGATGGATCAGTAAATTTGCAGATGATACTAAAGTTGGTGGAGTGGTAGATAGTGAAGAGGGGTGTTTTAGTTTACAGAGTGACTTGGACAAGTTGCAGAGCTGGGCCGAGAGGTGGCAAATGGAGTTTAATGTGGAAAAGTGTGAGGTAATGCACTTTGGCAGGAACAATAAATGTGTAGAGTATAGGGCTAATGGTAGGGCTCTTAATAGTGTTGAGGAACAGAAGGATCTTGGTGTATGTGTCAATAGATCCCTGAAAGTAGGCAGTCAAGTGGATAAAGTTGTTAAGAAGGCTTATGGAGTCTTAGCTTTTATTGGTAGGGGGATTGAATTTAGGAGCCGCAGCATCATGTTGCAGCTGTACAAAACTCTAGTGCGGCCGCACTTGGAGTATTGTGTGCAGTTCTGGTCCCCACATTATAAGAAAGATGTGGAGGCATTGGAGAGGGTACAGAGGAGGTTTACCAGGATGTTGCCTGGTATGGAGGGCAGGTCCTATGAAGAGAGGTTGAAGGATTTGAGGTTGTTTTCGTTAGAAAGGAGGCGGCTAAGAGGGGATCTTATTGAAGCATATAAGATGATTAGAGGTTTAGATAGGGTGGACAGTGATAGCCTTTTTCCTAGGATGGAGAAAGCTAGCACGAGGGGACACAGCTTTAAATTAAGGGGTATGAGTTATAGGACAGATATCAGAGGTAGGTTCTTTACTCAAAGAGTGATTAGGGAGTGGAATGCCCTGCCTGCAGCTGTTGTAGATGCGCCAAGTTTGGGCGTTTAAGAGGTTAGTTGATAAGTATATGGATGAGAAGGGAATGGTTTAGTTAGGAGGGGCATTGCTTTTTATTTTGGTCGGCACAACATCGAAGGCCGAAGGGCCTGTTCTGTGCTGTATTGTTCTATGTTCTATGTTCTATGTTCTATGCCAGATGTTGATTTGCCCTCAAAATTTGCCCCCAATCTACATTCTTCAGTTCCTGCCTGATATTGTTGGAATTAGCTTTCCCCGATTTAGCACCTTCACTTGAGGTCATAGAAACTTATAAAATTCTGACAGGGTAGATTCTGAAAGAATGTTCTCAACGCTGGGGGAGTCCAGGACTCAGGGTCATCGTTTGAGGATAAGCAATAAATGTTTTAGAACTGAGATGAGGAGAAATTTCTTCATTCAGAGGGTGATGAATGTGTGGAATCCACTCCCACAGAAAGTAGTTGAGGTCAAAACATTGTGTGATTTCAAGAAGAAATTAGATATCACACTTGGGGCTAAATGGATCGAGGGGTATGGGGAGAAGGGGATCAGGATATTGAATTCAATGATCAGCTATGATCAAAATGAATGGCAGAACCGTTTTGAAGGACCAAATGGCCTACTCTTGCTTCTAGTTTTGATGTTTACATGCACTGACCATTTTCACCATGTCATTAATGACTGGTCAGGAAGAAATGCCTCTGTGAAATGTTTGGCACCATGTGGGGTGAGCTCCATGCCACTGTGTCTGACTGTCTTCATTTCTCTGTTACCTGTGAGAGTGTAACTGTGAGCGACCTGCCAGAGGGCAGCAATGTAGCTGCATCCTGATTGATGGGTGACAAATGGATGTTTCAGGAGCCCAGCAATGTTCATCTCTCATCGACCCACTGCACCATGGCAGGTAAAGACCTGATGGCAGCACAGCTGTACCAAGCAGTGACGGAGAGGGGATGCCATCTCCATGGGTGAATGCACTCCATGTTTTCAGCCAGTCTTTTCCATACACTTTGATAAGACCACAACAAAATCAAAAAAAAAAAGAGGTGGATGGGGGTAAGGCAGTTGATAGAACATAGAACATAGAACATTACAGCGCAGAACAGGCCCTTCGGCCTTCGATGTTGCGCCGACCAATTAGGAAAAAGCAATGACCCTCCAAACTAAACCATTCCCTTTTCATCCATAAACGTATCTACTAACCTCTTAAACGCCACCAAACTTGGCGCATCTACAACTGCAGCAGGCAGGGCATTCCACTCCCTAACCACCCTCTGGGTAAAGAACCTACCTCTGATATCCGTCCTATAACCACCACCCCTTAATTTAAAGCTCTCAATGTGGTATATATGGACTTTAGTAAGGCGTTCGATAAGGTGGCCCATGGAAGGCTTCTGCAAAAAATGCAGATGTATGGGATTGAGGGTGATTTAACTAATTGGATTAGGAATTGGCTAGCAGATAGAAGACAGAGGGTGGTGGTTGATGGGAATTATTCATCGTGGAGTTCGGTTACAAGTGGTGTACCTCAGGGATCTGTTTTGGGGCCCCTGCTGTTTGTAATTTTTATAAATGATCTGGATGAGGGTATTGAAGGATGGATTAGTAAATTTGCGGATGACACCAAAGTCGGTGGAGTGGAAGATAGTGAAGAGGGATGTTATAGTTTGCAGAGAGACTTGGACAAGTCGCAGAGCTGGGCCGAGAGGTGACAAATGGAGTTTAATGCGGAAAAGTGTGAGGTAATTCACTTTGGCAGGAAAAACAAATGTGTAGAGTATAGGTAGGGCATTCCATACCCTTACCACCCTCTGGATAAAGAAACTACCTCTGACATCTGTCCTATAACTACCACCCCTTAATTTAAAGCTATGTCCCCTCGTGCTAGCTTTCTCCATCCTAGGAAAAAGGCCATCA